>CM029597.1:90554197-90714300 GCA_017311375.1 Mytilus coruscus | reverse complement strand
TCAACAAGTTTGTTTTGATTGCTAAAGACAGTTCATTATTGAATCAAATAGTAAAATCCATATTTGCAAATATATGCTGATATAATATTTGACTTGGTTCTGTATTTAAAGGAAGAATTTATTAAAAATTGAAATTGAACATGCCATTTTGATACTAATTGTGACCGTCTTACATTCAGCTAGTTTATTTTCGTAGATATCTTCTATTGCTGTTCAATTTGCATTGCAAAGTTTGAACTTCTATAACTTATTTTCGATATAATTGGAAAAAACACAACAATGAGCCCAACATTCGTCATTTAAGGGTAATAACTCATTAAGCAGTCATCTAATGGTTTCATTCATATTCACATTTTTGTAGCTCTTTTAAAGCTGATAATTTTGTTGTTACCGTTTCTTCCTATCTTTATAGTTTTTACCGAGTTGTTTAGCTGTCAGTCCCATCACTAATATGATTATAGATTTGCTTTTTTTCTTTTCATGTTGAATCATCTCGTTCTAAACACCGGATGAGCTTTTGATATAAATTTTCATCAGTTGTCATTTGCATCTTTTATTGCTTAATTCAAACTTGGGTTGCCATTGCGCCTTATAATGCAGTGTATGTTTAATGTACCGTATATCGGGTTTGTTTCGCGTCGGATTTTTTTCCGCGATTTGATGACAAAATGGGCAGGTTAAATTTTCATTGTGTATAATTTTCGCTGAATGGGAAAATACACGCGAAAAAATAACTGTATCGTATTGTTAAAGTAATAAACAAGATATACTTAATTAATTAACAGTTAATCGATATCAAATAAATTTGAGTACTTCAAACGAAAATACTCTTTGAAGGAACGTAAAATATTTACATTGGAGTTGAAGGTTTTGATCATTACAGGTACACAAATATGCATGTAAATGTGATTTCGGGTTATGACACCAATCAATAAACGTTGCTAATTAACACTTTTAACTTGTCACGGATTGCTGTGTTGTTAAAAGGTGAGACATGTTTGATTAGCCAATTAATTTATTATGAATACAGAGATCTTCATTGAGTATGCATATTCTTGTGATCTGTCGACAACACAAAAGACTCGATAATTATTAACAGTTTTTCAAGCAACTATAAAAGCGACAAAAACCCGATATACGGTATGTATTATTCTAATATATAAACATCCATTGAAAGGTAGAGTGACATGAATGATCATTGAAGTGATATTGTCAAGGTTTATAAATTAACTGATTTTCTGATTGAGTATTTCATTTAATCACATGGCCAATGATGTGTTCTGACTGACTTTGAATTTTTATGTAATA
This sequence comes from Mytilus coruscus, assembly GCA_017311375.1. NCBI lineage: Eukaryota > Metazoa > Mollusca > Bivalvia > Mytilida > Mytilidae > Mytilus > Mytilus coruscus. The sequence goes on along the minus strand of CM029597.1, from coordinate 90,712,992 downwards.
AATAAAAAAAAAAGAAAACATCAATCCAGAGACGCATTTCGGTTAAATTATTATAAGTGATAATAATTGTTATTCATTTTAATAATAATCATTGTTATTCATTTTGATAATAATCATTGTTATTCATTTTGATAATAATCATTGTTATTTATTTTGATAATAAAAGAATTATTTCTTTTATATATAAAACTATTAGAATTATCGATTTTATTACTTATTATCGGCGAAAATAAAATAAATTGAAAACATTTGTTTCACAATCACCGGATCTTCATTCGGGATTAAACACTTGACGAATACACCATACATTGTCTAAATGACAACTACTCAGAACAGAAAAGAAGTTGAATAAAAGTGTCGTTTGTCGGTTTTTTATTTATACATATTTCAGATATAAAAACCAAGAAAACGAACACTTTTTCGTTATTTGTTTTTATGTTTTTATTTCTTAAAACACGAATCTAAGGGACGTAAATATACAAGGACATATTTGCCTATTGTTGAAAACTATATGTTGACCTTAAAACATATTTTCAATTTCTGTTGTGTTATTTAGTTGCTATAAGCAGAATGTTACAAATGATAAAAATTAATACCAGAGACTTTGTCCCTCTCAATTTTACAGCAGTGATTATATTGGTTGATTGGTAAATAAATCGGACTAAATTCGTTTAATAAATGAAGTATATGGACATGTTTATGTCATCTTGCATGACTAACAAAGCATTTACGAAAATGAAACAGACCACTCATGGTTGATACGTGTAATCCCAGTAATATGTTGGAACACGGAGACGATTGCTTTTGCTCTTTCTAACATTTGATGGATCACAATACCGAAGTTGTCATTGTATCAATTGTACAGCCAGCAAGCGATTAAGAGTGATGTGTAATTATGTAAACAAAGAACGTTAAAGATGGTCAATATTACTCATTTTATATCATCTAACTATAACAAAATGAAAAGTAGATTTAAACTTACAATGATATACTCTTTACAAAAATAATTTCATCTTTTTAGACATTACATACCTTTTACTTTTACTTTTACCTCTGTACAATACACAGTATTCCTCCCAGGTCCATTTGTACAAGTAACAACATTTTTTACCTCAATATTTCCACAAATATGTGTTATCTCCGTACCAAATGAGTAATTGGGTATATAAAAAATGGCACTATATATTTACACGTTTTCTTGAATAACCATGTTGAATCCTTTTGTTGAATTTTGTTTCGACTTTTTGTAATACATTTTATTCAAACAAAGATCGATACTTACATATACATTTCTTAATTTCCTTGTTTATTAAAGTAGTTGAGTTTTTTTTTTTTTTCACCGTTTAATTTCCTTCTTCTTTATACTTTTCTATATGGGTGTACGTGTTTGACTAACATTAAATTAAACATCAAGGTCATTTAAACCAGAGGCTACGTTATTTGTAGAGATCTGATATTATAACAAATACGTTGTAGATAAATCCTAACTAAGATGTCATTTGTTACATTAAACAACAGATGGATGCTATTTTAACTATCTTATATTAACGCAATATTCAAAAGACAGTACCAATCAATATCAGTCGGCACTAAGGCTTTTTTATATGGTAGGAAATAAACATATCGGCATCATACATTTGTAGTCAAAACCAACTATAGTCCTGCAGATCGGTGACAAAATTGTGGGTTTGATTATAAAAGCACCAAATTGGCATGGTAGTAGTTCTTGCTGTTTTAAACAATATTAGCTATGGACCCACCTTGAAATTTCAAATCAAAGTCCACTTACAGAATGTTACAAAGTGTTTTGTTTTGACGTACCTTCAGTAAAACATAGTGCCCTATAATACCAAGTGTATGCCACATTTATATACTAAATCCGAACATCAAAAGATTTGCGAGGAAAGTATAGAAAATCGTAACTACGGTACCATTATTGTAGAACAGTCGTCTACAACGAGGGATGACGAGTAGAAACTGGCGTTAGTCCAATATTAAAGCTAGATTTAACTAGGATATATACTTCTCGACTCAAACAGTTTTCTCTGTGATCAACTGGAAGATGACACCATTAACAAGGCAAGTGCTTGCTTATTCTGTTTAGTGATTAGTTTGGTGTTGCATTTAAACAAGCAACCACAACAATTTGGTTGTATGACAATTGTCACCAATTGTGCCTCTTTAATAGCAGACTTGTTCCTTTACTGTTATGAATCACAGTTTATTGCCAAACTCAGAAAAGAACTGTCTAAATTCCATTTAGTTGATAAATTCAACAACACTTACCGTTATCTTGATGATATTTTGTCGTTAAATAATCAATAATTTTCAAACTATACTGCTGAAATTTACCCAAAGGAACTTACTTTAAATAAATCTAATATCTATATCTAAAAACTGTCCTAGATTTAAATATTTCAGTATTACACCAGAAACTCTACACAAAAATTTACGACATAAAGGATGATTTTTCTTTCCCTATTGTTAATTTTCCCTTTTTGGGGGGTGATGTTCCTTTGGCACTGTCTTACGGTGTTTATATATCCCAACACGTTCGCTATGCTCGTGTCTGTAGTGACGTTCTGGATTTTAATGAGCGTAATCTATGTATTACTAGTAAATTATTAAGTCAAGGATTTCGTTACTACAAATTACTTAAAACCTTTACTAAATTCTTTCAAAGAAACAAAGATTTGGTCTGCAAGTTTGGCTGTACCTGTAGAAAAATTATTTCAAACGGAACAGCACATCCTAAATTTTACGGTGATGTTGTAAACCGAGCCCGGAAATTTAGATACGATCCGGGTAAACTTATCAATCCTTTAAATAAACTTATTCTAAAAGGTTACCTATTCAACACTGTAATTAAATATTTGAATATTGTTTTTATTGGTGTAAATATTGATTTTGTTATCAGTAAATTAAAACCATACTAAATATTACACATATGTACTTTCACGGTACTAAAATCTGTCGATACTTATAGTTTGGCATTGTACAAGGTCATGTTTATCTCTGCCTGTTAATGACATCTTCACACTTAATCCATTGGATGATGGATGCGTACTGATTGATATTTTAGTCTTAGATACATGATTTTTTTCATTAGTTGTTATTGGCTTTGAACTAGCTGTCAGTAACTGCGAGTACTCTCAGATCTGTACTTAGTGTTTTTTTTTAATTTTATTTTGGGATGTACAAGTACCCGTCCACGTCCACTTTGTGTTTTTTGTAAGATGTATGTCTATTTGTATGAGTTAAGCCTTTTTCAACTGATTTTTATAGTTTGTTCTTATGTTGTACTGTTACACCACTGTCCCAGGTTAGGGGAGGGTTGAGCGCTCACAAACATGTTTAACCCCGCCATATTCTTTAGGTGCCTGTCCTAAGTCAGGAGCCTGTAGTTCAGTTGTTGTCGTTGGTTCATGTCTGTCATATTTATTTTTCGTAAACTGTTTTGTTATAAATTAGGTCGTTAGTTTTCTCAATTGAATTGTTTTATATTTTTCATGTCAGGGCCTTTTATAGCCGACCAAACGGTATGGGTTTTTCTCATTGTTGAAGGTCGTACGGTTGCCTGTAACTGTTTACATCCACTTCATTTGAATTTTGGATAGTTGTCTCATTGGCAATTATACCACATCTCCTTATTTTCATATTGGGGTAAATGACATTGGAATGTTATTAATGAAATTACACATTATATTGCAAACATGATCAATTAAACTAATTACCATTACACAGTTTTTGGAATGTATTAATTAAATTACAATTACTTTATTAAAGTAATTAATTAAATTACACATTACATTTTATCTTAATTTTATTAAACAATGTACAATATATATATATATATATAGCATGGGTAAAATTCTCATGGAACAATTTGGATGTAAAGTGTTTTCTACTTGGTAACTGGTATTTTGGGTCAGCTATTGTCATTAAATTTCTAAAGTTTTCACTTTACACTTTTACCAAAGATAAGGGATCACCTGCAACAAATATAACAACAGCATCCGTTTTTTGTAACTGCCTTTGGTCAGAGATATAATATTTTGAATTTCCTTTTAATAAGGTACTGGTAGTCAACTTAGATTGTTCACTAATTTTCTTCTCATTTCCAAGAACAAGGATTTTCTGTGCTTTCTCTGTAATATAAATAGAAAATAAAATAAAAATAAATTTCTCCAATTTTTTTTTAACTTTACAAATATTGAAAAATATGCTCGTCACAATATTGAAAATAATTGTAGTACAATGCTTTATATATTTGTATTAATCTGATAATTAGATAAAATACATGTAATAGTGGCATTTTCCCTAGGCTGTTTATTACACACATTAATCTGATTCATAGCCATTTGTTTATACAGCTGATAATTTTTATTTGTATAAACCTATTGTGCATACGAAGTTGATAAAATGATTGTGTGCAAGGATTTAAAACATTCACGATTGAATTTTATATAATTAGAATAAAAATTCTTACCTTCATGTGAGTCACACACAAAGTTTGATGTCACTTTCAAACTTCCAGATATTTTAGAAATACAATGATGGCAAGTTGCTCTAAAATTTTCATGAGGATCTGTTGGTTTCTTAAAATAAAAAAAAACTGTAAAATACTGGCTGTTTGTGTAAAAATGTACATGAAATATTAATATTTGTAATATAATTATTTTTTTACAGTTAATATAAACACAACTTCTTATCATTAACACCAAAAAGGTGCATGCAATTGAAATGTATTTCAAAAGTAATTTAGCAATACTTGTAATTTTAAAAATGCTCAATTACACATTACATTCAATTACATGGAAATTTTAATGCATCACACTTAATTACCATTACATTTTCAATTACCCCATCCCTGATGACAACAATACTTGGAAGAGTTGCACATGTGGGTAGTTCAAAAAATGATGTAGGCAAAAGTTTTTTCAGCGGTCATTAAAAATATTAGTTGATAATTTTCAGATGCAGTCGAGTTATTCCATCCAATACGACGCTATCCACTTCTGTTTTATATATCTATTCTTCTGTAACATTGAACTCAACTGAACTCAGACCATCTCATAATGTATATAATTCGATTTAAAGGGCTTGACCGTTAAATCGCGTTATCAGAGGAAGGCAAGACTTGTGACAGTTCATGCACAGGTCAATGTAACGCGCATGTCCTAATTCGATTACACGGCATATCAATTGTAACAGCTATAGCACTCCTCATAATATTCTGAATGCACGGTCTGCTAGGAAGTAACTGAATATATCTAAGGTCAGATTGTTGAGTTTATTGTACGCATAATTAATGTAAATACTTATCTTATTCATTTTCAATTTGCAACATATTATTGATTGGTTAATTAAAATCGGTCACATTGATAATTTATACATTAGCGGACAATTTACTAAAGCAAGGATTTGTATATTGTATACAAATCCTATATTGTATACAAATCCTTTACTAAAGTTATTATAATACGAGCGAATTTATTTTAGTTTATGTTGAATTGTATGATAAATGTTTGATTCACATAGTTTTTAATTCCAGTTACATTAATATTTTGTATCTTTATCGAGGTATTAAATAATGAAAACTGGATTCCAGGTATTTGTATTCAATTTACATTTTATGCAGATTATAATGGTACTGTTCCATTATCAGGTATGTTAACTATTATATTTAATAATGGGGTTGCCTTGTGAGACATTAACACCATCAAATGCAATTAATTATGGTACCATTTATTGTTCTTTAGCGTGTTTAGGACAGCAGTAAATCATATTTATATTTCAAAGTTGAACCTTCGTTAAAAGAAATTAGTTGATAAAACTTTTGAAATGGCAGCTACAGTGTTATCTTTATAACCGATTGTTTTCGGTCAGTCAAATAATTTTGCGTTGCATATATATTAATATTTATTTCAAATCATATAATATATATATATGTTCATTTATATTTCGTAGTAATGTCTTTACACATATTTTATTCTTATTTTAAAGTATGAAATGTATATTATTTAATTATATTTGTTCATTTATTGGAAGGTTTACGATGCCTGAGTAGAAAAGGCGTTCAAAGAGGTGTTACAATTGGGGTAAAGAAAACTGCTTTAGCCATCCGAAATGTCAAAATAGCTACGCATCTAAAACAGAAACTGAAAATTTCATTCATCAGCAGGACCATCTACATGTATGTCAGTCGGAGAAGCGACAGTATGCCTTTAAGTTATCTAAATACATTAATGAAACAGGTACATTTTTTATTCTTTAATTTTAATGTAGCTAATTAAGTACATGACATTTTAGCTTTAACAATGATTTGAGTTGTAACATTTCGATCATAATAAGGAAAACGATTTTAAATGGCGAATATTATATTGATCCGGATTGCTTTTACTATGAAAGACCGTACCACGAATAAGAATAAGATTGATTTATTTATTGGTTTATTATCTATATATCTCATACAGATTAAGATAAACTGAAAACATTTCAACATTGATTTATTTTATAATCACACTAAGGAGGTATAGTCCCGCATTCATTTTATATTCAAAGCATTTTAGTATGTGTACATATCACGAAGGATTTTTACAATTATTCTAATGATATCATTCTCACTACAAGAATACCTATATTTGATTTTATTTTCATCTGTCATCTTTATATTAGAGAACTATTTCACTAATTTCATAAACTATTTCTGCCCTATTTGTACGAAGTATATACATGTATATATAAAAAAAAAAAAAATGGTATCTCGCAGCTATACAAAATTCATCACCGGTAAATATCAATGATATCAGCAAGTACACTGATGCATTTTATATTTGATATTTATCTAACAACCAATTTGAATTAGGCAAGAGAGCTCATCCAGTATATGAGCAAATAAGACTTGGAGCTAGCAGGGTTCAGGTCATAAGTTGAAACGAGCAGTTTCGGTTAAAGAAAACAATTTCACAGTTTTGTAATCGGGGACCAGTCTATTTAGATCTATGGCTATTATTCATGTACCATGATCACAACAAATCATTCATACCCTGTCTGTATTATGTATAAATAATGTGATCAAAACTATTGCTCTTGCACTAGGATAAACCATCATTACTCACACAGGTTTTTTGCACACATTTTGATCGTGCTCAGAAAAATAAAATGCTACATGTAATGGACAAGATAATCAAATGTTGATTTCCAAGATTTCTATAACTATCAAACATTTACATAAGCTGAAAATATTATTGCCATCTGTTTGTAGTTCAAGTAACGAATCTTTATTGTTTTTTGGGGTTTGTTTAGTCTAGCTTTTTTGGATTTTTCATATAGTGGAACTAGTAGCAATTAATCCACTTGCCCATTATCAACTTTAAAGTTCAAATGATATTAGTTTTACAGAAAACAATGTTTCCATTTGTCTCAAATTTTAGAAAACTGATCACCAAGGCAAGATAGTTTTACTACTATACTTAGAAAAAGTAATCGGTGGTTCATGTCCGTCATATTTGTTTTTCGTAAACTGTTTCTTTCTAAATTAGGCCGTTAGTTTTCTCAATTGAATTGTTTTATATTTTTCATGCCGGGGCCTCTTAAAGCCGACTATACGGTATTGGTTTTCTCATTGTCGAAGGCCGTATGGTTGCATATAATTGATTACATTCACTTCATTCGAACTTTAATGGATAGTTGTCTCACTGGCAATCACATCTCCTTAATTTTATATTAGAGAATTTAAGTTTAGTTGTTTTGTTAGAAAATTCATAATCTTTTAATTAGCATTAATAACGAATAGAGAAGAAATAGTATACACTATTCTGAATTGCAAGTTACATTTACAAACATTATCACCAATTGTTTATATCATTGATAAAATTTCGTCTGAAAATTGTTGATACAAATTTACAACCTCAGCGAGTTAATTGTCTGGGTTAATGGTTTTCTTTAATCTTATTCATATCATTACAGAGGTCAAGACAAGTTCAAATAGTAGTCTGCATTATAGCTACATGTAATTGATAAATTGATTTTATTGCCTTTTGATTTAGATTTAATAGTAGCGTATATCTCAGACTGTTAAACTGCTAATTAATACGATTTTGTTATCTGAAAGAGAAACAACGAAATTGGGTTAAATACTGTGAACTGTTACACACTGAATGTTATGTATTTACGTATTTTAGAGAATATTCGTTTTGTAAGCAGTCATTAATGATTTGGGATAACAGTTGTCGTCGAACGCCATTCACATGATATGCAATAAAACAAAAAACAAAGAAATACCAGAAAAAAAAAAAAAAAAAAAAAAAAAAAAAAAAAAAAAAACAAAAACAGAATTTTACACGATTTCAGTTTTAATGTATTGACGAGCGCGCTGAAGGCAGCAAATATTCCATCGGCTATTTGTTTGGGGAGGGGGTCTTAACTGCACCTTAGATTAAAAAGTTTTGTCTGGGCAACATGATTCATTTACTAGTTTTAATTGGCTCTGAACTAGCTTTCAGTAACTGCGAGTACTCTTGGAAGGGAAATTGGTGTCTTTAGTCTATTTGTTAGTTCTTCATTGTGCTTTGTGTCGTTCTGATGAGTCAAACCTACCTCAACTTTGGTTTATGTTGTGTTGTTAACCACTGTCCCCGGCTACAGGAGGGCTTAGTTCTCACAAACTTGTTGTTTCTCGCAGTCTTTTATACTTGTTTACATTCAATTGATTTATACTTAAATATGGCCTTGTTTTCTTGTTTGGATTGTTGCCGGGCTTTTATTGCTATTATACTGTATGTACTATGTTCAATGCTGAAAGCTATACCATGGCCTATAGTTGTTTACGACCCCGCCATTACGTTTTGCCTCATTGACATTCATGTCAGATCTTCTTGTTTTATCTTTTCTGATGGTAAAGTCAAATTCAGTCATTGGTAATATAAAAGTATTAATCATACATCAGATTACCAACAGAACAGTTGGCAAGTCAAATATCTTTATCTGTTATGATATCAATTTTAATTATTTGTCTATATTGTAAATTATCAATCTGGAGCTGATTATTGATTGATTGTCAATTTTAAAATCTTTCATGTTTTCAAAAGCGCGATATGATAGTGGGATTTTCAATCACAAAACATGACTTCGTTTGTGCTCGGAAGTTTGTAGTTGCTTATGCTTGTGTTCTCTTATACATTTTTTATTTCAATTTGTTAGCAAGGTCAATGTGTTATGAGGTACTTTAATTAAAGAGATAAACTAATCGTATGCTCATTCTCGAAGAACCCCACAATGTTAAGTAATCCACTAAAATTGACATGACATCGGATTAACCGTTCTATACGATAGGACTTAACTTATAAGCGGTATTGATTTTCTTGTTACCAAGATTGCAATACAAGAACAAGATTCCAAAGAAGTGATTGAACCAAACTACAGTGAGAAGAAATAATTTATAGTTTATTAGTCAGATATTGGAATTTATCTAATTTTATACAAGACTTCACAATTTTAGTTATGCTTTTATCAATTTTCACCATTTATTATCTAGTTATGCTATTATCATCCATTTATTGTCCATCAAACGGCGAAGTTGGTCATTGGCTTCGGGAATCTGTTAGCTAGTAGTTACTGCGGTCAGATTCTTGTTGTTACAGAATATTACAATCCGAGTTATATCGACTCTCAATTTATGGTACTGGTTGGCGGTAACAAGTTCCAAAACATTCTTTATGAAATGAATGTTTTTGAACTTGTTTAGTAACGGACTTTATAGGCTGCACCAGTACCGATGAACTTGATTTATCACTATATTATTATTTAATTTAGAACATTAATCCATGTAATCTTCATTTCCACCCCAAACGCAGTTTCTCATGTTGATTTTGGACATCTGTTGCCAGGGTTCAATTCAGCACCCCATTATTTCAAAATTTCATTTCATTTTAGTTTTATTTGAATTTTGAATTTTATTTATCTATTTTATTTTAATGATTTGATTTGCATTTTGAATTTGCATCTAATTTACGGTTGCCCAAAGACCCTTTATTTATGGGTTGGTAACCGACAGAAGCCATGATCTTACTTCGCCAATAAAATATATTTTGACTTTAATAACGTCTTCTCTCTTATAATTCGATTTAAAGGGCTTGACCGTTAAATCGCGTTATCAGAGGAAGGCAAGACTTGTGACAGTTCATGCACAGGTCAATGTAACGCGCATGTCCTAATTCGATTACACGGCATATCAATTGTAACAGCTATAGCACTCCTCATAATATTCTGAATGCACGGTCTGCTAGGAAGTAACTGAATATATCTAAGGTCAGATTGTTGAGTTTATTGTACGCATAATTAATGTAAACCCACCCATCCCTCCTCTTTTAGTTTATCGATACTGCTGTTTTATGTTTTTATTTTACAGATTTCTGCTTGTCTCTAACTTCAACATAGAACTCCTGTCACGGCTTCTGGATTTACAACTCTTCGCCAGACTATAAACACAATTAACCACAGTACGACCGTCCATCTGACGAGTGATAACGGATTAACAGTCATAGTGTACCGATAAATAATGTTATGACAGTCTTTTAGCAGAGTTCATCACTAGGTCGGACTTTATAGGCTGCACCAGTACCGATGAACTTGATTTATCACTATATTATTATTTAATTTAGAACATTAATTATTTACATGATAATACTCATGCTATTACTGGATACTATGGCCGTGAAAGGAGGTACTAAATGACAAAATGTACAGTTTACGTTTGTCGTTTATGAATGGTCCAATTATCCATTTATATACAGTATTCCATTTAAGAAACATTCAACATTGAATATTTTTCCCTTCCTCGAAACCTGTATGTTGTACAACAGCAGCCGTGGACAATATTGACAACAAGAAGAGTTCAAATACGGCTAAATAATCTTTACATAGTACGAAAATGTCAATAATTTCAACCTTTTCCTTAGTCTAACTTGGCAAATTCGTCATAACCTTTTGCTTTGAAATGTATGCATTTCACTTGTAATCTCTTGTACTTTAACAAATAAATTACGCACGAGCACAACTGTTCATATAATTGCTATAACTTAGTATATATTTTACTATATAATAAGATATATCTTTAATATTAACCAAATATAACCATGCGTTGCAACCTTACATCCAAAAATAAACGCTTAATGGACATGGCACTATGTCAAATGTCTAACCAAAAATACATGTTGTATGCCAACCTAATATAATTACTTCAATTGTGCAACTATATCCTCATATGGTATAAATAAGTTAACAAAATGATAAAACAGATGGCTTGAAGGAGATGATAATGAAAACAATGTCTGGACAGCATTCCACGCATGTAGAGCCAAGATGTTATGTATCAGTCCGCATTCACCAAGGTTTCAGGAAGCGATAAAATCTGTCACAACGATTCGACATTCTATGAATACAATTCAGCAATGGGTTAATGTTTTCCGAGACATGTATCAATTATCACTTGTGATCAATCTTTTTTAACTTTTTGGAACAGTGAAACTGGACAAACATATTTCTAGCAGAACAAAGAATAATTTAGTTTTAGGTCTTCATATAGAAATGGCATAGAAATGGCATCGTTGAGAACCTTGTGTGATTGGGTAGAATGCTGTGGTTGAACAAGTGTTCAATCAAGGAAACATAGTAATTAATGAATAGCAGATTATTTTTAGAGGCTCTCGTGCATAATGAACAAAACATTTCAATGAGGTTACAATAGTTTACTTCTCATTCTTATGCAAATATCATGACATAATTTTTACTGAGGAACGATACCCTAGTCAGAACTATGCATAACATTCAAAAACTGGAGTAATAAGAGGGAAATTGACAGTCCAATTAACCCCAACTGGTCTGTAACATTCAAGATTGAACTGGCACTCATACCACATCTTCTTATATCTATATATGTTGATGTGATATCAATAAATGAATATCCTTTAGGTGTATAAAGATTCCAATATACTGCTTATTCGTTGGTTTGTTGCATTTTGTCCATCCATTATGACTTCCAGTACAAGTGCGCGATATTATGCCATTTACACCAGTGGGTCGATGCCACTCTTGGTGGACGTTTCGTCCCCGAGTGTATCACCAGCCCAGTAATCACCACTTCGGTGTTGACATGAATATCAATTATATGGTTATTTTTATAAATTTCCTGTTTACAAAAGTATAAATTTTTCGAAATACTAAGTATTTTCTTATCCAAGGCATAGATTACCTTAGCCGTATTTGGCACATGTTTGGCACAACCTTTTGGAATTTTAGGTCCTCTATGCTCTTCAACTTTGTACTTGTTTGGGTTTATATCTATTTTGATCTGAGCGTCACTTATGTAGACGAAACGTGCGTTTGGCTTATTGAATTATAAGCCTGGTACCTTTGATAACTATTAACTATACAATTGAAATGATGCAAACATAATTTAAAAATGGTAACTGTAGATCAAGCCCATGAGAAGAATTACATCCTTGTAAAAGAAGAAGAGAGGCGAAAGAAACCAGAGGGACATTCAAACTTATAAGTCGAAACCAAACTGACAACGCAATGGCCAAAAAAAAAGAAAAAGACACACTGACAAACAATAGTACACAAAACACAACATAGAAAACTAAAGACTGAGCAACACGAAACCCCACCAAAAACTGGGGGTGATCTCATGTGCTCCATAGGGGTAAGCAGATCCTGCTCCACATGTGGCACCCGTCGGGTTGCGAATGTTACTACACACCCGGTAATAATTCTAATTCTATAGGTAACATTCGGGAAAGGGGACGGGATTGTAGTTACGACATTAGGGGCACATCCGTTATCTTGATGGAGTCAGTAAAACTTACGAAGGGATGATTTGAACTTCACCAATTGGAAGGTGGGGAAATCAGATTGACCATCAATATCGCAAAACTACGGCATTTAATAGTGTTTTGTATAGAAATGACCATATTAATTAGCAAATATCATTAGTTAAACAAAACTAAATAAAAACATGAATAAAAAACGCAAAAAAGGACTGACAAAGATCACTAGACACAAAATCTAAAAAAATTAGCAACACCAAACCAGGCCAATAAAAATCTTGAATGATCTCGTGTGCTCAGGTCAGCAGTTCCTGTTCAACAAGTCATACCTACCTATGTGCTCTTGTTTAAATATATCGATGAGTCATATCCAGTCATTAAGCATTTATCCTATATTAGTGGATTAATAAATGTGTCTTTTATAACCTTAGAATCACAAAAACTGAAACATGTAAAAACCATTGGTGCATGTAGATTATCTAAAACTTGACCGAATGTGAACGTTTGAAATGAAAATCAAGTTTTAATGACTGTACGATGGATAAACAAAACTTTCGCTAGTTGACAACATAGACATTGAAACGAAAAGACGAAAAACCACAACATTGAAAGAATAAATAACACGAGTCCCTTTTCTCCAAAACTTGGGGTCAACGCAGGTGTTCGGAAGGGTGTGTAATTTATGGTCCTCTGGTATAGCACTCATTAGTTTACTCATTGCCAGTAGAAATCCGCCGTGATTAGTCGTATTTATTTCTCATCTTGATGTTACCTCAATCGAGGAAAAAGAAAGGAAAGTTGTGAAATTTGGACTGATTGGCAGATATACTATGCCTTAAATCTTTTCCAGATGCACAGGATTGCCTGTACTCAGAGTAGATTTTGAGGTGAAAATGAAGCCATTTTAGCCAAAGGTTCCACATGAACCTTAAGATTAATTTGTAACATATCTGACAATAGTTCATAGAGACCTAGAACTGTGTCACACCTTAAAAACAGGTGTTCTTAATTCTCACTCATCACTGTCAGTCTTATTGATTTTGTATAGTTTTCCAGTGTAAAAATACTGTTCATTGCGAGTCGATAATTTAAACAATGAATATCAGGTGCCAGAAAAGGAAGGTGAACGATCGAGTAGACCGAGGATATTGTTTACTTGGAGACATTTATTCAACCAGAATTTCAAAAAAGTCTGTCAGCAGAGTGTCATAAAAAGTTTTGTTAATGTGCTCTCAAAATGTATTGTACTAATTCCGCCTCAACTGAAGTAGGTGTAAATTACTGTTTAAAAACTCTATCATGAATGTCTCAGAAAGATGTACATACAGCGATATGCAAATATAGTGGAGACTATTTTGGTCAAATATTACACATTTAGCAAGTGGTTTCTTTGCTTGCGAAAATTTGGCTTGGTTTTACAATGTCTTTCCAATTGTATTTTTTTTGAATTAAAAATATCAAATAAGTGATTTCAAAATAAATAATCCCTATGCCTCATTTTATTCATTCAGTATTTTTACACAGGATATGTAATGGTAATCATACAGAGTTATCTCGCTTTTCATACATTTGTATAATGTAAAATAACAAAAATACTGAACTCAAACGACAATTCAAATCGGAAAGTCCCATATCAAATGGCAAAATCAAAAGCTCAAACACATCAAATGTGCCTAAATAAGCAACAACACTAGTAAACCCAAATTATAAACATGAATGATTTCGAATTAAGTAGCACTTGATCATATAAGGTATGATAGTGAAATCAACGCAAAGGAGAGAACCATATTTTATATAGTTAAGCCATTTCAATTGATATTTTATAGTGTGTCTTTCTACGTTGTGATGTTACACTATTTTTTTAAGATAAGGGTAAAGGTTGGTACCTATTAAAACGTTTAAACCCGCTGCATTTGTTTGCACCTGTCCTAAGTCAGGAATCTGATGTTCAGTAGTTGTCGTTTGTTGATGTGGTCAATAAGTGTTTCTCATTTCTCGTTTTTTATATAGATAAGACCGTTGGTTTCTCGTTTGAATGGTTTTACACTAGTCATTTTGTGGCCCTATATAGCTTGCTGTTCGGTGTGAGCCAAGGCTCCGTTATGAAGACCGTACTTTGACCTGTAATGGTTTACTTTTACAAATTGTGACATGGATGGAGAGTTGTCCCATTTGCACTCATACCACATCTTCTTATATCTATTTGGTTTCAAGACCACGTTTTTTGCAAAATGCTATCGACTAATCCTTTGCAGGGGCGACTGAAGATCCATCCCTAATATATAATTTCTGAAGGCCTCAATATAAAAATTTCAGACCCTTTCTGCACCGACAGCTCTTTAAGTGATGTTGATTTCCGTGATCATATCTCAAATGTTTAAAAAGGTTTTTAGGAGAGTTCTGTTTCAATGTATGCACATTCAGACTCATATCAATAAATTTAAATAAACACCTCCGAATCAATGGATTCGTTTTATTGTGATGTAATATATAATATATATAATCGCCGGAAAGTACAAAAATTTGCAAAAGCAAATTTACAGATCTAACATTGTTGGGCTGATGTTTAGACGAGTTGTATACACAGAATGTACACAGCCATGTATCGCCATCACTGCTGGTGATCCGATGGAGAAATCTGTTGTAGAGTTGTCACTGGTTCAGACGTACTTATATATATATATATATATATATATATATATATATATATATATATATATATATATATATATATATATATATATACCCTGCAATACAAATACTAATAATCAGTACAAAGAAAGATAACTTTATTCATTCTAGGTGACAATACCTTAAATACAATACTCAAATATTTCCTACTGGACAACTATGGTTTTCCATGTTATTGACTTACAAAGAATGTAAACTATGAGAAATATTGTTCTCATCATAAATTACGCATCTAAACATTTAACATATTGAATTCTACCAAATATTCTTCTGATAGTCATGTACAGGTCATTCCATTCAAATGAATAACAACATTATATTAGTACTCATAAAGCAAAGCGTACAGTAACGTGACAAAATAAGATTGTTAACACATATATTATAGCCATGCTCAAGACAAATGTTAAGCACAATACACACATATAAACATTATACAAAACCTACCATGTATGAGTTACATAGGTCCTGTATTTACAATATGGAATCTTCTACATGATATACGTACAGTATGGTTCAAATATCTGTAATAAAAATATTAACATAACTATTTGTGTTTATAGTTTACGTATTAAATTATCTAATCATTCTAAGTTAAAAATATGTCTTACCGTTCAAATTACTATTTTATCTCTTTACTATTACTTCTGTTCACTAAAATTTTATTGTTTATGACTTAAATACTTACAAAATGATTTTATTGACTGTGTCAATTTTAGCTTATCTGCTTTAAACAATATTTAATTTATTTTATATTTTTAATCTATTTTATACACTTTTACTCTGAAATCATTCATTATCACCATTCATACAAAATCATCTATACAATCCATTCATATCCGTATTTTAGTATGAATGTGAATACTAAGTAGAGAAAATTGACCTGATAATAGAATCAAAGATGTCCACAAATATGAAAATAAAGATATCAAAGCAACAACACACAACTATTCAATTCAAAGTATAAGTAAATTCTGACCTAACAATAGAATTTCCCTCCAAAATGACTTAAAAAAGAAACCTAACTTTGGACCTATGGTGAAGACAAACCATGAGTTGTCCCACCTATAGGTAATGGTCTAAGGTCCAATGGGCTAAAAGGCTCAGGTGGGACAACTCATCGTTTATCTTTACCATAGGACCAAAGTTAGATTTTAAAAAAATGCCTACCCTCAATTTTTAAAAGAGTGTCAAAAATTCCCTTCGGCAATACTTATTTTCCACTAGGTGTAAATGATAGATAATGGTCTAAGGTCCAATGGGCCAAAAGGTCCAGGTGGGACAACTCATGGTTTGTCTTCACCAAAGGTCCGAACTTAGGTCTAAAGGGTCTAATATGCCTACCCCTAATTTTTAAAAGTCTGTCAAAAATTCTCTACGGCAATACTTTTTTACACACTAGGTGCAAATGATAGGTAATGGTCTAAGGTCCAATGGGCCAAAAGGCCCAGGTGGGACAACTCATGGTTTGTCTTCACCATAGGTCCAAAGTTAGGTTTCTTTTTTAAATAGCTAATTAATAATTTCCTTGCACACCATACATTAAGTATAACAAATAAAGCTTTCGTTTAATCATTTGTAAGCGAAATCCACTTGTTCAGAAGTAGAATATTTCGTCAAAACAAATTTGTCTGACGAAAAAATACTAAAGCATGAGTGTAACTTTCTATTTTTGTAATGCAGAACAATTGATACTTTTCCCGAACTATTTGACTTTTAATTATTTCGGATTCTACATACACTATTAAAAATTTAAAGTGCATCACGCTGTTTGGTATATGGAAAGCGAATACTATTGTCTTTAATTAATGAACAGGAAACTAAATTTTAAAATTCATTGAATAGTGTCTTCGACTGATCAATCATATATTAAAAAGATAAGTTAATGGTTATATATTGATAAAAGCATTTTAAGTACGTTTGAATCTTATGCAACTTTTGGGTTTATAGACATATATGAAAACTGGCTGCTAGCGAAGTGGCTGCTAGCGAGTGGCTGCTAGCTTGAGCCTGGTACAGTTTGATGAGGATGTGGATGCAATTTTGAACACAACATTAGCAGGTACATAGACAGGAAGATAGAAGCGATGAAATCATTTATTTACAACATTGGTATGAACAGATTTGTTTCAGATGAGAAAGAGGGGTTGAGGCGAGAGGGTCATAAGAATAGACAAGATCCAAGATAGCAAAGTTGAGGAGGCAACTTAAGAAAATATATAACCAGACAGCAGGGGATGAAAAACCAGCATTGTCTGAACTCAGGGAAACCATCAGGAAGAACCTCAAGATCACAAGTAGAGCAGAGAGAACTAGGAAAAGGAGAAAGAAGAGAGAGAAAGCAAGAGCTCAATTTACATCAGATCCTTTTCAATTTACATCAAGATTGTTGGGGAAGAAAGGATCAGGGCAACTGAAAGCTAGTAAACAGGAAGTAGAAGAATACCTCAGTGAAATACACAGTGATCCAAAAAGGGAAGAAGACCTACCAGAGATAGAACAACTAATACGCCCGGAAGATCCAGAGCAGGCTTTTGATGAATCACCTACCCTACTTAGTTGAAAGAGGTAATAGTTGTTTTCACGAAAGGAAGAGCAGCATCAGCACCAGGTCCAAATGGAGTATCATACGTATACAAGAACTGCCAAAGAATTACAAGACGTCTATGGAAACTGAAAAGGGTCATATGGAGAAGAGGTCGACTTGCAGAGAGTTGACACAAGGCAGAAGGGTGCTTTATACCAAAGGAAGAGAAATCAGAGACACTGAAACAGTTTAGAACAATGTCAGTGTGTTAAATGTGGAAGGAAAGATATTTCTTGTTATTCTCTCCAAAAGGATGACAAACTACATGCTGAGCAACAACTACACTGATATTGCAGTACAGAAAAGATGTGTACCAGGTGTATCAGGCTGTATTGAACACATAAGTGTATTATCACAGATAATCCGAGAAACAAAAGATTCAAAGGGAGAGCTTGTAGTAGTCTGGTCGGATTTAGCGAATACATATGGGACATTTCCATATAAGTTAGTTGAGCTGATGCTAGAAAGATACCATGTACCTGACGGGATAAGAGATGTGATAAATCCATGCCTTGTATTTCCCTGGTAGTCTGCTCTT
Organism: Mytilus coruscus; assembly: GCA_017311375.1. Classification (NCBI taxonomy): domain Eukaryota; kingdom Metazoa; phylum Mollusca; class Bivalvia; order Mytilida; family Mytilidae; genus Mytilus; species Mytilus coruscus. Next base: position 90,694,349 of record CM029597.1, on the reverse strand, counting down.
ATCTACTGCATTTAATCAGTCGTCCAACTGCGTATATGTATCTTCCACATTCAACTTATCTGACAAGGTGTTGTTGAAGCATTTTTCAGGGCACTTAACTGGCTTTTTCCTTGGATAAAATGGGTAAAAGTAAGTTTCTATTTAACGTTCGTGTTCTTCCTGTTCCATTTTCCCTTCTTACAGTATAAACTGGTATATCTGTGTTTGGCTGAGTAATGACCGTATATGGTTCTTCTTCCCATCTGTCAGACAATTTATGCTTGCCATCAAATGCAAGGATTCGGACCAAAACTTTATCTCCAATGCTGATGTTAGCTCCTCGGAACTTGGTATCATACATCTGTTTTTGTTTTTCTCTGGCCTTTTTGGTGGCTTCTTCAGCAATTCGGTATGCCTTTGATAATCTCTCCTTCAATTCCTTGATGTAATTTGTTGAAGGCTCAAAGTCATCCTTCCTCAATCCGAAAACAACATCAATGGGAAGTCTCGAATTACGCTCAAACATCAATAAATAAGGTGTCTGTCCAGAAGACTCGTGTCTAGTGCAGTTGTATGCATGTACCAAAGGTCCAATGAATTGTTTCCAGTTGACTTTCTGGTGATTTTCCAAAGATCCAAGCATGTTTAGCAAAGTTCTATTGAATCTTTCTGTCATACCGTTACCGATAGGGTGATAGCTTGTTGTTCTTGACTTTTTCACTCCTGTTAATTTACAAAGTTCTTTTATTACTTTTCCTTTAAAATTAGCTCCTTGATCAGAATGAAGTCTTTGCGGGAATTCCGTAATGTACAATATAGTTGTTAAATAAAACGTCTGCGGTGGTTTTAGCAGTTTGATTACGAGCATGGCTTGTGCATATCTTGTGTAGTGAACGGTTATGACAAGTATGTCTGATATCCTCCTGTTGATGATTTCAATGTTTAATAGTCTATAGCAACAAATTCCATTGGCGTTGAAGTAATGATACTTACTAATGGTGCTCTTTGTTTCGTTGTTTTTTTTTTTTTTTTTTTTTTCTCCCTATACAGCGACCACATTGTTCAATCTAATGTTCGACATCTTTATCCATTCTTGTCCAATAGAATCTGTCTTTTAACAAGGAAAGTGTTCTCTCTTTTCCAGGATGTCTCATATCATTAGAGGTATAATAGTAGTGGTTCTTAGGATTTAAAAACCACGATATGGACCACGCTCTGATTGGCTTATTTATTTTTCATTTTTTTATATCTATCATACAATTGGTTCTCAATGTAACTCGGATTTATTCTACGAAAAAGAGAACTTCCTAAGTGTACTTTCTGTTTCGATTTCACGTTATATTTATACTGCTGTTAATTGACGGGTAAGGAGTCCTAAAGATGCAGAAAAGGGTAAACACTAAAACAAAAATTGCATGTTTACGACCAAATAACAAACATACCTTTGCTTTAAACATTTAGGCCAAGATATCAGGCTCTGGTCAAACCTTGGATTTATAAAGTTCCCTGTATACATCTATAACTAATGAGTAGTGGGATCATATTGATAGTAAGAGTTTTCCCCTGATATCCATGATTATATGATTACACTGTGTGATTACGTTGATAGTTAGATGAAATTATTATTCATGATTAGGTGATCACACAGTCTAATCATGTTGATCGTTTGATAATTGCTCTTAATATTCATAATCATCATAATCATATTATTCCACATATTGACCATGGTGATCGTTTAATTGTTGCCCTTTATGTGCATAATCGTGATTTAGTTTAACATTGATTATTGCCCTTAATATTCATAATCATATGATTACACAGTTAGGCTGTGATGATCGTCTGATTATTGCCCTTGATAATCATGATCATATGATTAAACAGTTAGGCCATGATGATTGTTTGATTATTGCCCTTAATATATATAACCATATGATTAAACAGTTAGGGCATGATGATCGTCTGATTATTGCCCTTGATAATCATGATCATATGATTAAACAGTTAGGCCATGATGATTGATTGATTATTGCCCTGATAATCATGTTCAAATGATTACACAGTTAGGCCATGATGATTGTTTGACTATTGTCATTAATATTCATGATTATCTGATTACGCAGTTTGACTATGATGATCGTTTGATTATTGCCCTTAATGTTCATGATTATCTAATTACACAGTTTGAACATGATGATCGTTTAAATATTGCCATTATCTTCATGATCATCTGATTACAATGATATATATATGATTAGATTAATAGGCTTTTTATATATTATGAATAATAAACATATAGATGATACAATTGGGTAAAAGTTTAAATTGTATATTTTTCAAAATTAGTAAACTTTAAAAATTTATTATAACAAATATTTAATATAATCTGAAATGTAATAAATTAGATCTATATTTAAATTGTTAATAAATTGTAATATAATTCCATGGAATGTACTATTAGAATAATAATTAAATTAAATATATCTATAAATCATTTCATTATTACAATGTTATAATTGAATATTTATAACAATATTCAAGATTACAGTTAATATTAGTATTAATGTTTTATAGTAAATATTATTTTGTGACATGTTTATAATAAATTAATTGTTTATAATTGATGTATTACATTATTAAATAGTATTATAGAAGATAAGTTTTTATAATTAGTAATTTTTTCTTTAAAAGAAATTTAATTAAAAAATTAATTATCATATTTTAAAAAATATGAATACTAAGATAAATTGAATCAATGAAATACTATAACATAATTTTATAATACTCTAGATAAATATTCATTTAAATTGAAAATAATGATTCCATTAAATTAAATATAATTTAGAAATAATCTTGAATTATATTATGATTAAGTTGAATAAATGTTAAAAATTGTTATTGAAATTAAATGTAAATAAATTATTAATAATGTTAGAATGATTAAAATGAAATTTTATTAAAGTATATGAATTCAATATTTTTAAAATTAAGAATTTAATAGTATTATGTATTAATATTGAAAAAATATATATTGATATTGTTATAATTTTAATATTTTGTATATTAATTTATTTATAAATGAATTAGATTAATATAATTTTATTGATACTTACATATGTGTAAATTATTTAAGAATTTAATGACAATTCTATAGAGAATAGTTTAGAAATGTTATAAAATAAATCGTTATTTAAATAGATGTTTTAATGAATTTTTACTAAATTGATTTAATATCTACTTAACAGTTACGTGGTTAAAGATTACTTAAATGTTATCTAAATTTTGAAAAATAATTTTAGATAATTTTAATGATTTTAAAATTATTCTTTGTCATAGTTTTGATCTAAATTAACTTTATTGAATTTAACCATAATATGCTTTTGATTGATTCTCTCACAATTTATAAAATCTAGTATTCTTAAATGTAATACTTTCAAGTTGAGAAATTGCAAACGTAAAATCATATTAATCGTAAAACTAAATGTCAATGACAAATTGTATTTTTCATGATTTAGAATCCATTTTTTCAAGATAATATAACTAATTGAAAATCTATTGTACGATTTAAGAATTCAATTATGAATTTATATTACAATACAGATTGTCAAATTTCTTACTGAAGTTATAATCATTAGCATTGCTACGTAACTTACATTAATACTTAATTATGCAATGATAACATATCTACAATATACATCTGTTTAAATAAGATCATTCAGAATTTTAATAACGTAATTCAAATTATTTCAATAGTTTTAATTGGCATTAATATATCTGTCTATCACTGATTTCAATAATTTATCATAATAATTATCAGCAATTGCAAATGTTTACACTTGCAAATCATGATTATACAACTGATCTTATCATGATATTAATGTTGCAATAATTTTATGCATTTAATGTATCATTAAGGACAAATTTCAATTTTATCTGTCATGAATTGAATTATGCATGTGAATCTGACTTCATTAGTCGATAATCGATAGAATAAATCTATATGGAATTTAGCACTCGGCCATATCTAAAATCTAACTATGAATACTATATTAATTCATCATGTAAATTACAAGTGCAATTATCAATGATCAATTCGGAATATCAATTAGCAATGTATCATGAATGTATCAATATCTATATATGATAATAACATGCATAATAGCATACTATTACATATTATTGATAATTAGCAATATGTATATCAATGGTCAAATGAATATCATCATGAATGTTAAATATCAATGTTAATAATCATGAAATACAAGTAATCAATATTATCAGAGAACATGGTACATTAACTTATATTGATATATTATCATTGATTAGCATATAGTGCATTATCTAATTATGCTATGTATATGCTCATGTAATATTCAATGCTTGGACAATCAGCTAGTCAATAATTAGTCATGATTCAGCAAGTTAATCACGATAATCGGCATGTATAAGTTAGACATATGAAACTACTCAGCAATAATGTATCAATCGAATCATATGAAGACTCAAATCATCTCTAATGATTGATCAGTGAATCATAGGCAATAATCAATTCAAGTCAATAACGTCATGATATAGCTTAATGTATATTCAATGGCATTAACTTAATTATAGGATATTGAATCTATTATTAGGCAATATTAAGAATATCAGCATATTCATGCGATATAACATGATCAGAATATAAGCAATTAATGATATCAATAGCAATCAAAGCATGCATAGTATAATATATCTGATATAAAGTGATGTTACAGCACAACTAGAGAACTAGCTGTAAAAACCTGTTGAAAAAGGCTTGACTCATCAAATCAATACAACACACCATTAAATAACTAACAAAAAGACTAAAAACACAAAATATTGATCTAAAAGTACTCACAGTAATTGAAGGCTATTTCAAAACCAATTACAAAAAATAATAAACAGGTTTTCAAGACTGAAATATCAATCAGTTTACCTCCAGTGGATTTAATATGAAGATGCAATTACCAGTCTAAGAAAACCATGACACTGTGCAATTCCAAAACATAAGTATCAAACAGTATGTAGGACCTGAAGTGTTCACAACTGTATAGAAATACATATTTAGTTATGTTTTAATTTATATATAACAAAATCAATTTAAGAACAGATAAAAATTGTTAAATTGATAACCTTTTAGAATAAGTTTATTAAAAGAATGGATAACTTTACATGTATTCATGTCTGGTCATGTACCAGTATGCACTATAATAGCTTTTTGAGATAAGTGTTTTTAATAATTCTAGTCAATGTGTTTCAAAGGACACATTATTATAATTTAGCTACCTTTGTACTGAAAGAAGATCGATGACAAGTTTTTATGTGTAACTATACATTCTTTCTCCTAGATTTTATATGTGTTCTAATTTTTTTACAGAATGTTTAGGGCTTAAAATACATCAGCACAACACATCCAGGTTTGAACATCCTCATGCTATTCTTCAGGATGTTTAAAACAGAACAATGCAAGTTGCTAAAAGACTGCCAATGGCTGACAAGAGAAATGTGTGACATGGTGGGATGCCATTAGCTGGTACAATTGTCATTGAGAATAAGGTGTTCAGCATGTGGCAGGTGGTCACGCTTTCAATGTGTCAAAATAACAACACATGAGGGACATGTAGTATAATAGAAAATGAAAGCGACAATTCATGTAAAAAGAAATATTCTATTTTTTATATGCATAAATTTTCAGTGATGTATTTAAGCTAAAAAGTTTGTTGTAATTAGAACATCTTAATAATCCATATCTCAATTAATTTTGAACAGCACAAATTTCTTAGATATTTATGTAATTGATACAAAATTGATTTTTCATGTGACTGGAAATGCTAAAAGAAAATACAACCAGGAGATAAATTTAGAAAATAAATATTTGTGAATCTTTTATTTGTCTTTTTATATCCTTGTATGTGGCATTGTTTAGATTGCATGACCAACCAACCTTCGTTAAGTTGCAGAACATTTATTCATATTTGAATTTATTTTATTGTATTTTAAAATGTTATAAAATATAATTGGAAAGTAAAAAAAAATGTTTACTCAGTCATCTAATTATTTACGAGTATCAAAATTATTACAAATGCAGCCTTCTTCCTACAATGAAAGCACAATCCCAGATAAGAACTAAACAAAAATACATAAAATTTATGAGCATTTACTTGTACTGGCTAATATTGCGGAAAACAGTTGACCATGTTATGGCCCAATATGCTGCAGAGCCAAAACAACACTTCGATGCTGTCAAAATTGAAATTCACTAACAAAAAAACTGTTGAAATATACATGAAACAAACATACATAACATTAAGAGTAATTAAGGTGATAATACATCGAGCACTGTAAAGTTATACATACAACCTGTGACCAATTATCTTCGTTTGACCATAAAACTGTGTGAAAATATCATATACACTGCCAAATGCAACCAATTGACAAAATTCTAGATATGAACAGTGTCTCTTCATAACCATAGCCTATATTAATACTGTTGTGTAACATTTTTATGAATAACCGGTTGAATCTTCAAATAAAAGTATAGAGTAAAGGCGTATATTAATTATATATATGCTAGTATATCTAAGGTTCAAATCTACAGGTTCTCTTTACATGGTATGGTTCTCATAATGATTTATTTTTTATAATGTGGAGTTCTTCGATACAGGTTGTTTTAACAGGTAATGGTTCTTAAAAGCAAAAGGATTCAAATAGGTATGTGTCTTAAGTACTGGGTATGTAAATAAAGCCTTGTAAGGTTCTTCGATACAGTTAACGTTTTTTGTGGGTTTCATGTTGCTCAGTCTTTAATTTTCTGTGTTGTGTTTTGTATACTATTGTTTGTCTGTTGGTCTTTTTTTTTTTTCTTTTTTAGCCATAGTGTTGTCAGTTTATTTTCGGCTTATGAGTTTGAATGTCTATTTAATATCTTTCGCCTCTTTTGTCTATACATGACATGGTTCTTTGATACAGGTTGGTTTTAAAAGAAAATTAGTTTAATATGATGGCTTTCTATACATGGTGTGTTTCTGGATACACGATGTCTATAATATCAAGATACAAGTTGTCTTTACTGGGTATGGTTCCTAGATACTAGTTGTCTATATTTCGTATGGTTCCTGGATACATGTTGTCTATATACGGTGTGGTTCCTCAATATGAGTTGTCTATAGATGGTGTGTTTCCTAGATACAAGTTGACTATATATTGTGTGGTTCCTAGAAACATGTTGTCTATATACGGTGTGGTTCCTCGATCTAAGTTGTCTATAGATGGTGTAGTTCCTAGATACAAGTTTTAATTACTTAGTAAATGGTATGGTTCCTAGAAATAAGTTATATATAGAAGGTAAGGTTCCTAGATATAAGTTATCTTTAGATGGCATGGTTCTTAGATACAAGTTGTCTATACATGGTGTGGTTCCTAGGTACAAGTTATTTATATATGGCGTGGTTCCTAGATACAAGTTGTTTATATATGGTGTGGTTCCTAGATACAAGTTTTCTATAGATGTGATGGTTGCTGGATACAAGTTTTAAATAAATAGTATGGTTCCTTGAAATGAGTGATATATAGGAGGTATGGTTCCTAGATATAAGTTATCTTTAGATGGCGTGGTTCTTAGATACAAGTTGTCTATAGATGGTGTGGTTCCTAGATACAAGTTTTAAATAAATGGTATGGTTTCTAGAAATAAGTTATATATAGAAGGTATTGTTCCTAGATACAAGTTGTTTATATATGGTGTGGTTCCTGGATACGGATACAAGTTGTCTTTAGATGGTATTGTTCCAAGATATAACTTATCTGTATATTGTTTGGTTCCTTGATATGAGGTGTCTACAGACGGTGTGGTTACTAGATATAAGTTATCTATATATGGTGTGGTTCCTAGATACAGGTTATCTATATATGATTTTGTTCCTCGATATAAGTTGTTTATAGATGTTGGGGTTCCTAGATACAAGTTGTCTATAGATTGTGTGGTTCCTAGATACATGTTGTCCATATATGGTGTGGTTCCTTGATACAAGTTATCTACAGATGGTATGGTTCCTAGATATATGTTATCTATAGAATGTGTGGTTCTTAAATTTATACAAGTTGTCTATATATGGTGTTGTTTCCTCGGTATAAGTTGTCTATAGATGGTATGGTTCCTAGATACAAGATTTCTATAGATGGTGTGGTTCCTAGTTACGTGTTGTCTATAGATTACTCTACCACTTGGAACTCATAGGTCAATATCTTCATTGTAAGCAGCAACCCTCTATCAAGGAAATCATGATAGGGAATGCAATATCTGTGAGATATATAATCCATATACAGCCGCTGCTGGGATGTCACTACATAGAAACAGAAAATGTACAGTGGGAAGCTGAATCATCTCTATTGTCGTAAAGTTTTGTTCACAGCCGATACTCATTGTCAATTTTAGATATAAGTCATGATATGAGGCAGATTTAACTGTATCTTAGATGGGATAGATTTGTTCGACATAGTCACCAAACTCTGAATTATTCAGTGAGATGACATCATCTAGATAGCGAAACGTGAACTCATAGATTAATGCTAGCTTCTTTTCATTCTGTCGTAGAAGCTCCGTATGGAGTCTGCCTCATCTGAATAACGGAACAAGTCGGAAGGATCGAAGAAGAGCCCAGTTGCTTTCCATTGGAATATCGATAGTTTTTTTTTAAAAAACGTCCTCCGAACGTGATACAAATTGTATCAGAGTTGTTTTTTTACAAAGTAGTATTTATTCCACCCTAAAAAAAGATTTTTGAAGCTACGTTGGCCATTTATGTTTCATGAAACAAAGCAGGATCAATTAAAAGCTTAAATTGTACTGTAACAAATGTTTAGTATCAGCATCTGATTTACATCACTCCTAGAGTAGGTAGTGTCACAGCAGAAAATAGTTCGTTTGAAGGAAATGATTCTGAAATAAAAAGTATTTGAATTTCCCTGGTACACGATATATCGTGATTTATTGATTAGATAATGAAGAATTCTATACTTATACTGCCGAATATTTACCTATTGAATCAAATCTTAATAATTAAATTGTGAAAACCAATCATTGTCTTTTTCATACGTATCAAACTTTAACTTTGCTGCTTAATAATTGAAATACAAACATGTATAATAACTTTCAGGTCCCTGTAGGACTGCCAATTTCAAAGTAGTCCTTCTTTTATAGTCAAACGTAACAATATACCCAATTTCATATACGATCTGACAGATTTCAACATCTTACGATTAGAGATGATATTCTTGTAGGCTTTTTAGGTTACTTTGAACAAAACTGAAATACCATAGTCCTGTACACATGTCTTTGCAAAGCTTTTCATCTTCTGATAATCATGGAAAATTTAAGCCTCCATTTTGATAACCGCGGGGTCAAATATGTGTCTTCATTCTCGTTCGGTCACCTATGACCACTTTTCATACATTTGAAATTACAAAATTTTGTTAAATAATAAATTTAAGTTGTTAAAAGCTGGTTCTGTTCGGATTATTAACTGTTTAAAAGTTCTTGTACCCTTTAGTAGACCATGTTGATTTATTTGCACGAGTACATCTAAATTTAATGGTTATGGCAACACTATTTGAACATTATACTGATATACTAAATGATAGAACCACTAGGCAGAATTTCTGCTAAAAATGTATCGATGTGTAAAAACGTACATAGACATAATACACGTATTATATGTCTGTGGTACAATGAAATATAGTAAAGTGTCAACTTCGACTTAGGTTCGTAATGCGTAATATATTTTGTTGTGGATTTAAGAGCTATGAGATTGGTGAATTTGTGATTTAATATTATAAATTATGTAATTTAGCTGATAAAATAAGGAATGTTAAATTGTTTTTCGTCTATGACTACTTCTCAGATTTGTGTTCATTTCTTATTTTGAATCAATGCCACCTGTCTTGCTATTGTTTCATATACGTTTACACATTGACATATAGTTACAAATGGCGGTTGCAATTGCCAATGTATCACTATTAATTCTCATTTCAAATATGCATTATTTCTGTTTTGCCTTTTTCATATGTATACATAAGGTTCCCTTTTGCCCCAATTCATTCTTTTTTTTTGGTTTAATGATAATTTGTTTGAGTAGATGATTGTACTTAATTCGTTCTTTATTCAAAATAAATCATCGTTATTTTCCCACATTTCGCATTTGTAAAGTTAAAGGGCAACTATGAGAGTGTTAATAAAACTAAGATAAAGTATCTAATAACCTCAGAAAACACATATATTCTTTATATGATAACCATATATGTCATTCCATAAGGTCAAATTACCTCACACATACAGACTGTATCATATAACCATATACGTTGCTCTAATAAACTAAGGACCAATTACTTCATACAATACGTATGTATCAAATTAAAATATACCTTATACCATGAGGTCGAATTACAACCAGACTACATGTGTAGACATATAAACACATATAAACACATATAAACAGCCATATACCTTATGTCACATGGTCGAATTACCTTATGTAAAGCAATACTGTATTGGATAACCATATATCTTATACAATTAATTTGCTTTAGTCTAGAATTTCAGTTTATTGAAGGACCTTTTGTCTGATTTTAAAAAAATACTTTAAATTGTAAAATATTCGAATTAGCTCTCGCCGCGATATAGCCTTTTGTGCTAATGCGGCGTAAAGCAAACAACAATCAATCAATCTTATACAATTAAGTCGAATTATCTCATACAACACTTATAATAAACTATTTAGCTTTATACCGTATACCATAAGGTTCATTCATCTCATACAAAGTACAACACGTATAGACTTATCAAATAACCATATACTTTATTGGATTTTTGGTGGATTTTACATAGATAAATAAAATCGTATAATATAAGCATAATGATGATGTTAAATTTGATGTATGCCTTTTGTGCTTCTTCGTTACATTTGTTTGTTTTATTGTGATTAAGATGATAACACAATGTTGACTGCTGTAACCCTATTTTGACATTTTACCTATTGTGTCTGTTTGTTTTGTTCACGCATCGTTGTCAATATAATGGAATTTGATGCGGCTGTCATACAAGTGAGAGGTTTGGCTAGCTATAAAACCAGGTTCAATCCACCATTTTCTACATAAGAAAATGCCTGTACCAAGTCAGAAATATGACAGTTGTTATCCATTCTTTTGATGTGTTTGAGCTTTTGATTTTGTAATTTGATTAGGACTAATATCTAGAAATTGACTATGAGGGTCGGTTGAAAACAAAATTTTACGACAAAAGAGATGATTTCAGCTTCCCAATTGTGAATTTTCATTTTTAAACCAAGAGTTCCAAATGGTGAAGATGAAATCATCACTTTGTAAATTTTACGGACGCCATCACGAGTTGGTTGACCGTTATGGAATATCCGTTTCACAAATGATATCGGATATGTTCCACATGTCGTAACTACAATCCCGTTCCCTTTTCACGAATGTGACCTACCGAATTAGACTATTTACCCTATTTGTGACATTTTACCTATTGTTTTTGTTTGTTTTGTTCACACATCGTTGTCAATATAATGGAATTTGATGCGACTGTCATACAAGTGAGAGGTTTAGCTAGCTTTAAAACCAGGTTCAATCCATCATTTTCTACATAAGAAAATGCCTGTACCAAGTCAGGAATATGACAGTTGTTTTCCATTCGTTTGATGTGTTTGAACTTTTGATTTTGCCATTTGATTGGGGACTTTCCTTTTTGAATTTTCCTCGGAGTTCAGTATTTTTGTGATTTTACTTTTTTTATACCATATATAAATACCTCATACAACACTTATAGAATTGTATAAAATAACCATATACATTATACAATTAAGTCGAGTTATCTTATACAATACCTATAGATTGTATAAATTAACCATACATGTTATACCATTAGATTGAATTACCTCATACAACACTTATAGACTGTATTAAATAACCATATGCCTTATACCATTAAGCCGAATAATCTCTTACAACACTTAAAATAGACTGTTTTAAATAGCTACATATCTTATACAAAAGGTCCAAATACCTCAGACAACAATCATAGAATGTATCAAATAGCCATATACCTTATACCTCAAGGACGAATTATCTCATACAAAACTTATAGACTGTATTAAATAACAAAATACCTTACACAATTAAATCAAATTACCCCATGCGACACTTATAGACTGTATCAAATAACCTTATACCTTATACCATAAGGTCCAGTTACTAGTACATCATACAACACTTACAGAATTATCAAATAACCGTATACTTTGTATCATAAGGTCCAAGTACATCATACAACACGGTACACACTTTTTTATATTACCATGTAAATCTTTGGATATTGTTTTTATTGGTGTTAATATTGATTTTTTTATCAGTAAATTAAAAGCAAACTAAATGATATTATTGTTATATACATACACTAGTATATATATTTGTTTAGGGGCTAGCTGAAGGACGCCTCCGGGTGCGGGAATTTCTCGCTGCATTGAAGACCTGTTGGTGACCTTCTGCTGTTGTCTGTTCTATGGTCGGGTTGTTGTCTCTTTGACACATTCCCCATTTCCATTCTCAATTTTACACTTTCATGGATCTACAATCTGTCGACTCTCGTGTCTTGACATTGCACAAAGTCATGTTTTTCTCTGATTGTTTATGACGTCTTTACACTACATCCATTGGATGGTGGATGTGTACTGATTGATAGTTTAGTCTTGGGTGCATGATTTTTTATATTAGTTGATATAGCTTTGAACTAGCTGCCGGTAACTGCGATCGAGTACTCTCAGATCTGTACTTAGTGTCTTTTTGTTGTTGGGATGTACAATACCCGATCACGTCCACGTTGTTTTGTTATATTTATTTCTATTTGTATCATCTGATGATATAAGCCTTTTTCAACTGATTTTTATAGTTCGTTCTTATGTTGTACTGTTACACCGCAGTTCCAGGTTAGGGGAGGGTTGGATTCCCGCTAACATGTTTAACCCTGCCACATTCTGTATCTATGTGCCTGTCCCAAGTCATGTGCCTGTAATTCAGTGGTTGCCGTTTGTTGCTGTGTTACATATTTGTTTTTCGTTCATTTTTTTGTACATTAATTATGCCGTTAGTTTTTTTTTTTTTTTTTTTTTTGGAATTGTTTTACATTTGTGATTTTATGCTTTTTATAGCTGACTATGCGGTTCCGGGCTTTTGCTCATTGTTGAAGGCCGTACGATGACCTATAGCAGTTAATTTCTGTGTCATTTAGTCTCTTGTGGAGATTTGTCTCATTGGCAATCATACCACATCTTCTTTTTTATATATATTCCTTATAGCATATTAGAGGTCACATTACCTCATACAACAAATACAGACTGTATCATATATAGCTTTAAAAGCAGGATTAACCCACCATTTTCTACATAAGGAAATGCCTATACCAAGTCAATTGTTTTCCATTCGTTAGATGTGTTTGAGGTTTTGGTTTTGCCATTTTATAAAGGACTTTCCGTTTTGAATTTCCGTTGGAGTTCGGTATTTTCCTCTTTTTTTTCTTTTATATAACCGCATCCGTTATATATTTAGGTCCAATTATACCATTAAACATAACAACCACATACAATGTATGCAGACGTTATGCAACAACCACAGACAACGTATACGGATTGTACGTAACAATCAAAGACTATATATACAGATTGTTCTTAGGGAGCTACCATTTGATTTTTATTGGAGGGTGGGGCTAGGATTAAATATTTTGTCCTGCATTTTTGTTGTTGTAATCACTGTCCGGCCTTCTTATTTTGTCACTCTATTCGGTCCTGTCTTTTTTTATTAATTTATCCTGACATTTTTACATAAATTGTCATCCTGCCTTTTTTTTGCCAAGTTGCTCACCCTGCCTTTTTGTTTTACTGAAAACTCCTGTCCTGTCTTTTTTTCAAATTGCATCCATTTAGTGTGGCATCCATTTGGCTGAACTAGTATACATTATTTTATTAGCAAACTGAAGCCCTCCTCCACATGTGGGATTTTCTCTCTTCGTTAGAGACACATCGGTTGTCTTTTTGACACATTCCCTGTTTCTATAGATTTACCTAACAACCATAGACAACATATACAGACTGTATCTAAAACCTACAGACAGCATGTACTGGCTTTGTCTAACAAGCACAGACAACATATACACACTTTATCTAGCAATCACAGACAATATACACATACTGTATCTTAGAACCACAGACAATATACACAGAATGCATCTAACAACCACAGACAATATACACAGACTGCATTTAACAACCACAGACAAAATATACAGACTGTATCTAAAACCCACAGACAGCATATACTGGCTGTGTCTAACAAGCACAGACAACATATACACACCGTATCTAGCAACCACAGACAATATACACAGACTGTATCTAAGAACCACAGACAATATACAGAGAATGCATCTAACAACCATAGACAATATACACAGACTGCATTTAACAACCACAGACAACATATACACACGGTATCTAGCAACCACAGACAATATACACAGACTGTATCTAAGAATCACAGACAACATATACACACTGTATCTATGAACCACAGACAATATACACAGATTGTATCCAGCAACCACAGACAACATATACAGACTGTATCTAAAAACCACAGACAACATATACACACTGTATCTAGCAACCCCAGACAACATATACACACTGTTTCTAGCAACCACAGACAACATATACACGCTGTATCTAGCAACCACAGACAACATATACACACTGTATCTAGCAACCACAGACAACATATACAGACTGTATCTAGCAACCACAGACAATATACACAGACTGTAATTAAGAACCACAGACAACATATACACACTGTACCTAGCAACCCCAGACAACATATACACATTGTTTCTAGCAACCACAGACAACATATACACGCTGTATCTAGCAACCACAGACAACATATACACACTGTATCTAGCAACCACAGACAACATATACACACTGTATCTAGCAACCACAGACAATATACACAGACTGTATCTAAGAACCACAGACAATATACACAGATTGTTTCCAGCAACCACAGACAACATATACAGTTTGTATCTAATAACCAGACAACATATACACACTGTATCTAACAACCACAGACAATATACACAGACTGTATCTAAGAACCACAGACAATATACACAGATTGTATCCAGCAACCACAGACAACATATACAGACTGTATCTAAGAACCACAGACAACATATACAGACTGCATCTAACAACCACAGACAACATATACAGACTGTAACTTATAACCACAGACAATATATGCAGACGGTATCTTATAACTGCACTATTCGTGTGCCTTTCCCAAGTATGGACACTGAAGTTCAGTGGTTGTTGTTGGTTCATGTCTGTCATATTTGTAAATTGTTTTGCTATAAATTAAGACATTAGTTTTTCAATTGAATTGTTTCATTTTTTTTCATGTCGATGCCTTTTAAAGCTGACTATATGGTATGGGTTTTTTTCTCATTGTTGAATTCTGTATGGTTGTCAATAATTGCTAACATCCAACTCATTTGAACTTTGGTGGATAGTTGTCTCATTGGCAAACATACCAAATCTCCTTATTCATATACAGACAATTTATATAGTCTGTATCGAACAACTGCAGACAATTTATGACATGAATGTATTGTTGATATGGTTCTTTGGTACAGGCTTTAAATATGTATTGAAATTACATTGCAGTGATCAAACTATTTAACTATTTAAATGATCAACCTATATAATAACATGATCATGAATTTTTAGGGCAGAAATCAAAACTATTGGCATGATTAACAGGTTATAAAGAACAATAATCAAACAATCGATTCGAAATGATGATGATGATTAAACCCTGTAATCACATGATCATCAAAGGCGGATTTAGAGGGGGCAGGGAGCTTCATATATGATAAATGTATAGACTTTTTAAACATATTGCTCCAAATGTTGGTTTAACATAAGGGCCTCTACCCCTTTTTCAAAATCCTGGATCTGCACCTGATCATGAATAATAAGGGCAATAATCAAATAATTAACATGATCAAAGTGTGATATTACATTATCTAATCTATCATGAATATCAAGGGCAACAATCAAACCTTAAATTAGATAATTATGAATATTAAGGGCAATAATCAAAAATATGTAATCAGATAATCATGAATAGTAAGGGCAATAATCAAAAATATGTAATCAGATAATAAGAATAGCAAGGGCAATAATCAAAAGATTATCACGTTTAACTGTGCAATCATATAATTATGGATATTAAGGGCAATAATCAAATGATCATCTTGTTCATACTGTGTAATTAGATGATCATGAATATAAGGGCAATATTCAAACGATCATTATGGTAAAACTGTGTAATCAGATAATCATGATTATCAAGGGCAATAATCAAACGATCATCACGGTCAAACTGTGTAATCAGATAATCATGAATATTAATGGCAATAATCAAACAATCATCATGGCCTAACTGTTTAATCATATGATCATGATTATCAAGGGCAATAATCAGACGATCATCACGGCCTAACTGTTTAATCATATGATCATGAATATTAATGGCAATAATCAAACAATCATCATGGTCAAACTGCAGGGATGATTCCAGGTGTTTTAAAATGGGTCCCTTGACCATCAAATTGGGAATTTTCATCCTAATTGGGATTTTTTTTTTGCATAAAATCTAACACGAAATAACATTATTTTCCTGTAAAACGGAAAATGCATATTAAGTTTCAACTGTACACTGCTGTAATAAGTTTTGAATAATCCTGGACGAGCTACTGATTATGATCGATATATATGATTACCAGATGCTTGATAGTTATTGGATTGAGACTAGTGAAGTTGTTACATGAAGATCATTGCACATGATGGCGGCAGATGCATTATCTTCTCTTATCTATGGTAACCTAGGCCTTTTTGCATATTTATATAACAGCTAACATAAACCACTGAAAAAATCATCCATTGGGTATTTTTTCAACAACATGTCATCTTTATAAATTTACCTTGATTCAAATGGATTTCAAATTGAAATGGCCAATTGTCGAATTCAGAAAAGCAATTACAAAAGTTCAAGTAGTCTTTTGTATTTTTTCTTGCTGTTTAATATGTAGAAGTTTGCCATAGTTTTACTTTAGGTGTAACCCTAAGAAACAGAAAATTAAAGCATTGAACCATTTGTATTTTAATATTATTTCATTTTGGATCATCTTCTTAAGAATACAATTAATTTCTGGCTTCATATCATTAATATGAATAGTGAGAGTGACATGTCTAATGGTTTTGTAGTAAAATAAAAGTGTTATTAGGTAAACTTGGTTTTCAGCATGTTTGGGAAAATCAAAATTCTATGTCAAAAAGACAAAATTACTTTTTCATTTCAAAAGAAATTAGAGGAGGAATTCATAAAATCCTGGAAACAAGCTCTTTTGTTTGTGACTCTAATAAAGATAGTCATGGTAATAAACTAAGAACGTATCGCAAAATAAAGAATAATGTCGAATTAGAAAAATATCTCCTACTGGACCTCAACATCATTTCTATAATGGTAAAAATTAGAATTAGTAATAGCAAGTTACTAATAGAAGTTGGTAGATATACTAGAACGCCTTTAGAACAGAGAATTTGTCCACTTTGCAAGGATGGAATTGAAGATGAATTCCATTTCCTCATTAAATGTAAAGCGTTAGAATTTAATAGAAATATACTCTTTTGTAATTTAAGTGATATAGTTCCATCTTTTGTTAATATGTCTGAACAAGATAAATTTAGTTTCATTTTGAAAAGTAATGATTAGACATGTCACTCTCACTATTCATATTAATGATATGAAGCCAGAAATTAATTGTATTCTTAAGAAGATGATCCAAAATGAAATGATATTAAAATACAAATGTGTACTGTATGCGTAGCTGGAATAAGTGATATGTGTTGATTCGAACATTCATTTAAAGCAAACACAATGTTGTTAAGAACTGTTGTAGTATTAATGCTTATTGTAATAGCTTGAATTAATCATATAGTATGAATAACACCTTCACGCAATGTAGATATAAAATATGTGTCTCTATCATTGAGAAAATATGTCTCTGTATATTTGTTTTTGTTTATTTTTGTCTATTTTTGTATTTCTATTTAGTAAATGTCTGTATTGGAATTTACACCAATAAAATTATTTGATTTGATTTGATTCTTCACAACTTTTGAAACAGTTACATGAGGGTCGTAATGGGGTACCTTCATGACGAATAACGGTAAAATTCTTGCCAAATGACGTTAACGGTAATTTATGGTGCATGACGATAAAATGCACACTTTCTTTTAGACGACAAATAATCGACTAATATTGACGAATCACGTTATTTTTTCCAAAATGAGGGCAACGATAATTATTTGAGACCCTGACGAATCACGATAAGGATATTTTGACGAATCACGCTAAAATTTTAACCAGTTTGACGCTAACGGTTGCCGAAAAAATGACCGTTTGACGCCTGACGGTAAAGGGCATTACTACCCTCTTACATAATGTTCATGAATGATCTATCATACACATGTATTTTAAAAACGCTCAAACATTTGTCTTTTGAGGAAATAGAGCCTGACAAAATATAAATTAATTTCTTTTACAAAAAAAGGTTTTCATACAGGCTCTGCTGGGCGATCTGCTTTTACGAAATCGGCGCCCTTAAAATTTATTCATCAATGTTATATCTAAAATGAAATTTTTAATGAGACCCATTTTGACAAAAAGCATCTTGTTTATCGACCTGCTGGGCGATCTGCTTTTACGAGATCAAATACTCCCATTGCATTTTCATCAATTGAATCCGGCTGCTAAAATCGTTTACCACGTGTTGACATAATTAAATCGTTGTTAATAAAACGTGATCGTTGACAGCATTCTCATCCAGATTTTAAATCGCTTTGACGACAAACTTTAAAAGGTTATCGTTGCCTAAATCGGTGACGGAAATATTTCCTGAAATAACGATTTTTATTTTATTTTTCCTGAATTGGGAATTTATTTCACATAAATTTTTTTGGGCCGCTGGCCAATTTTAGGGCCGTTAAGCGGCCCTAAACTATATAGTAGAATCATCCCTGAACTGTGTAATCACATAATCATGAATATTACCGGTAATGTCAATAATCAAACAATCATCATGGCCTAACTGTTTAATCATATGATCATGATTATCAAGGGCAATAATCAAACAATTATCATGGTCAAACTGTGTAATCACATAATCATGAATATTGATGGCAATAATCAAACAATCGTCATGGCTTAACTGTTTAATCATATGATCATGATTATCAAGGGCAATAATCAGACAATCATCACGGCCTAACTGTTTAATCGTATGATAATGAATATTCAGGGCAATGATCATATGATCATCATGGTCAAACTGTTTAATCACATGATCATTAATATTATGGGCAATGATCAAACGATCATCATCATGATCATTACCAAACTGTTAAATCACATGATCATTAATATTACAGGCAATGATCAAATGATCATCATTGGCAAACTGTTTAATCATATGATCATGATTGATTGATTGTTGGTGTTTTAATGCCACTTTTTAGCGCCACGTTTATGCTATTTCGTGGCGGCCAGTTTTTATTGGTGGAGGAAGCCGCAGTGCCTGGAGAAAACCAACGACCTTCGATAGGAAAACTGACAATCCTAGTCAATTAAGATTGGAGTCGAGTGCACCCGCACGGGCAGGGTTCAAACTCACAACCTCAGTGTTGACTGACTAGTTATTACAGTTGTAGAACTACTTAGACAACTTGGCCATCAAGGCCCCCATATGTTCATGAATATTATGGGCAATGATCAAAAGATCATCCTGGCCTAACTGTTTAATCATATGATCATGATTATCAAGGGCAATAATCAGACGATCATCACGGCCTAACTGTGTAATCATGTGATTATGAATATTAAGGGCAATAATCAAACAATCATCATGGCCTAACTGCAAATATGCATGTTTAATCATATGATCATGATTATAAATGGCAATAATCAGACGATCATCACAGCCTAACTGTAATCATATGATCATGAATATTAATGGCAATAATCAAACAATCATCATGGCCTAACTGTTTAATAATATGATCATGATTATCAAGGGCAATAATCAGACGATCATCACGGCCTAACTGTGTAATCATATGATTATGAATATTAAGGGCAATAATCAAACAATCATAGGGGCACAACTGTGTAATCATATAATCATGAATATCAGGGGAAAACTCTTACTATCAACATGCTCACACTACTCACTAGTTATAGACTTATACTGGGAACTTTATAAATCCCAGGTTGGACCAGAGCCTGATATTTTGGCCTAAATGTTTAAAGCAAAGGTATGTTTGTTATTTGGTCGTAAACATGCAATTTTTGTTTTAGTGTTTACCCTTTTCTGCATCTTTAGGACTCCTTACCCGTCAATTAACAGCAGTATAAATATAGCGTGAAATCGAAACAGAAAGTACACTTCGGAAATTCTCTTTTTCGTAGAATAAATCCGAGTTACATTGAGAACCAATTGTATGATAGATAACAAAAATGAAAAATAAATAAGCCAATCAGAGCGTGGTCCATATCGAGGTTTTTAAATCCTAAGAACCATAACTATTATACCTCATCATTATGCATAACTTCCAATATAGTTGATGCATGAGTAATAGACAGAACTAATCGCTTCTTTATTTCTCCAACTATAGTTGTTTCTCTGTATAGCATGTTATCAATCAATCTAAGATATTGAAATTGGCGCATAAATGGACTAGGTCCTATCTCCTCAATTTCTAGGTTTTCTGTTCTCTCGGACAAATTCAATCCATGGTCTGATGTCTGGATCCATAGTGCTTTTCCCAGTCAATAATATATCCTAAATTGGTTCCTCTGTTGTCTATATTATCAATCAGTACATTAGGTGAAATTGCTTAACTCTCAATATAAGCTGGTAGTAATGCTTATCGACAAAAAGCTTTGATGGATTCAAGCGGTATATTATATATGTTGTTGCAATCTGTATCAGCAGGAAGACGACTTAGAGCATCTGCGTCTGCATTAGCCTTCCCTGGTCTGTAGAGTATGTCAAAATCAAAGTATAGTACAAAATTAAAAATATCCGCTAGTCTAAGTTCTACAAGTGAAGATAGTCGGTAAGATAAATTCGTTACACGGTGTGCTAGTGACCTAATACGATATATATGGGGTCAGTAAATTCCTCTCACCCCATATGGAATTTACTGACCCCATATATATCGTATTAGGTCACTAACACACCATGTAACTAATACGTATATTTATAAGAGATTCAAATGATATCAAGAACTCTTTTTTTTTTATCTTTTTGTTAGAGTTTTTAGTGCTTGGCGCTGATATGACCCTTTTCAACAGGATTAGTATATTTCGTATTTATGATGTGGTGTTATTATACCCCTGTCATTTGTTAATTGTATTTGAGCGCTCAAAAATATGTAAAACCACGCCATGTTATTCGGTTGTATGTCCCAAACCAAGTGTCTGTAGGTTAGTAGTTGTTGTTGGTTGCGATCTATTAGATTTTCGTTTGTCGTTTTGGTATTTACCAGGACGTTCGGTTGGCTTTAAAAAATCGTTAACGTTTTGTCATACAAGGGATGTTTTTTGGTTGGATGTTCCACGATTGGTCTTCTGGGGAGATGTTTCATTGGCAGTCTACCACATCTCTATGTTAAGATCGAGAGAAAAACGTTGTGCTGTAAAGGGGAACGCTTATTATTCTTATATATGCCATTTTTCTTCGTCTAATCTGACGGCATCTAAATAAAAAAAAAGTGCTTTGAAAAAAAAAGCTATGTATGACACTTAGGGGATAGTTATCGATTCTTCTTCTTTTTCCATATGATGTATTTATTCATGCAGCATGTTTGATTTTGGACGTCCAGTGGCAAATATTTCATTCATATTCAAAACGATATTTATTTAACAAAATCTCGGCCCGTACTTTACAAACCCCAATTTTATACTAAAGAAACATAACTCTTAGATAGATATAAGAAGATGTGGTATGAGTGCCAATGAGACAACTCTCCATCCAAGTCAAAATTTATAAAAGTAAACCATTATAGGTCAAAGTACGGTCTTCAACACGGAGCCTTGGCTCACACCGAACAGCAAGCTATAAAGGGCCCCAAAAATTACTAGTGTTAAACCATTCAAACGGAAAACCAACGGTCTAATCTATATAAAAAACGAGAAACGAGAAACACTTATGAACCACATCAACAAACGACAACTACTGAACATCAGATTCCTGACTTAGGACAGGTGCAAACAATTGCAGCAGGTTTAAACGTTTTAATGGTACCAAACCTTCACCCTTATCTGAAACAATAGTGTAACATCACAACATAGAAAGACACACTATAAAATATCAATTGAAATGGCTTAACTCAATCAAAAGACATATTAACACCAGTGAACATACACTGTACAAATGAATTTGATCTATGATACAATGTAAATACAAAATAAATAAACTAAGGGAAGAATAATTAAAGTAACATGTTAAACAATTTAAGAAAAACAATATGCTTGAACAAAAATATCAGCCATTTGCAATTACTTTAAACACAGGTAAATGAAAATAATTTTGTTGTTAGGTATACGTGTACAGATCAAATGGAGAAAGGAAATATTTTACAAAATAAATAAGTATGATGTTTATACAAATGTAGTACGAAGAAGTAAAAATTTATAGTAATACCAAACACTTATCAAAGCTGGTATATGACCAGATATAACCCTGAAAAAGTAAACATTAAATAACAAAAAAGCATTACAATTAGTATCAACAGGTCAAATAAACAAGAAAGTACGATTTGAGAGTACTCGCAGTTAAAAGCCAAAAACAATTAATAATAAAAAATCATGCATCAGAGACTAAAATCAACTAAAACACATCCCAGGGATTTAGTATCTTACTTATTTCTGTTAAGAAAGAACAAGATTTCATGAAAGCTTTTGAAAAAGTACCTCATAAAAGATTGATTGCCAAAAAAAAAAGAACTTTGGTATTGGGGAACATATAGAAGGGTGGATTACGAGCTTTTTAGAGGGCAGACAGCAAAAGGTAATAGTGAATGGAGATAAATCAGACGGGGCAAATGCTTTGTCAGGGATACCCCAAGGAGGTATCGGGTCCGTTCGCCCTGATTACATGTTCGCCCTGGGTTCGTTCGCCCTGAGTCCGTTCGCCCATAGAGTCCGTTCACCCTGGGTTCGTTCGCCCTACTTTTAAAAAGTATTGCTACTGTACATTAACGACCTTCTTGACCAAGTGGTTTTTGAAGCTTATCTTTTTGCTGATTACACCAAGATTTTTAGACTGAGTAAAAAAATCAAAATGACAGAGAAATTTTACAAGAAGACCTTAATAAGCTGGTATCTCGGAGTGATAAATGGCTACTAGAATTTCACCCTGAAAAATGTAAATACATGAAAATAAGTAAGAAATCAAATAGTACTGACCATTCAACCTGTTACAGTCTACTAAATCATACAACAGCAAAGGTAACGAAGGAAAAATATTTAGGAGTCCTAATTGACTTGAAACTTAAAATTAAATTCATAACAGTGTAGCCAAACGTAAAACTTTTGTTGGTAATTATACTGAATAATTTACCTATAACTTGTTTGTCATACAGTCTATCAGAGGCCTTTCAGTGGGGATTTAAATAATCACTTGTAACACATTTCGATACATAAAATGAAACTTAGTTTTCACAAAACTATAATCAAAGTACTGAAGTACTGAACATCGGATGACCGCAAGTTCTTGTGGATGGTCACAAGCACTTGTCTCAGAAAAAAAATCACATCTCTAAACCTGAAAGTGATGTTAATGTACAGAGATCTACAGATATATAAAAAATTTTTCTGAGACAAGTTCGTGCGTGGATGATAAATAAATGACACGGAATTCAACCTCAGCGTAATAACTATTATATTGTAGTGATACAAATCAGTATACTCTGGTTTTTTTTGTTATTAACATACTATACAACAAAATATTAATTTTTCTGTCCACCGCGCGCGGAAGTAGTCAAGAAGACATTATTATTTTTTCAGGGGTTGACAGGATACACGTAATCGTTATAAATTTTAACTTCACGGTTCTTATGCAAGCAAATTTAATAAACAATGATTTTATACAGTTGTTTTTTTTTTTTTCACCTTACATAAGGCTTTATTTCTGACCTTATTTCTGTGTACACAATTCTAAATCTAATATTTCACCTTTATCAATATTAGGAAATCCGTTTGGACGATTCCATATACCATTATGTTTTAGGGTTTTTAGCTTCAGTGTCGAGTTGGTGTATAGTATTAAGGGTTGTCTGCGAGAAATAAATCATTTTTCTGATAGATTAACTAAATTCAAAACCAATATAAATATAGTTAACATATATATTTTATCTAACTGAGTAAATTGATCGGAATGTGAATGATACATAGACCTAAAATTCTTTTGGTCTATCCCAGTCATGACATTTGCGCGGGAATTTCTTCCATTGACATCGTAAAATAATTTACTTTGGATTATTGTTATCTTTAGTTTAGTTTAAACAGTATTTTATTCAAATAAATTGAATTGGATTGGGCAACAGGCATAGCCTATGTAAGCCCTCTCCATAAAACAAGGTACAATATATTACATTCAAACAAAGCAACACATACACAAACATAATGGCAACACAGAATTAATTTTCCAGAAATACCTCATAGCTGACTGGAATGATGCTTCAAATAGCTAATTCAGATAAAAAGTATGAATATTCTAAGAATGCTTCAAATACATGTAGTTAACTCAGAAAAAAAAAAAAAAAAAAAATTAATATTCTGGGTAATAAACTCCAGCATTAATTTAGAGGCCTTACCTTAAATTAAACAGTCTCCAGTCAGCTGTTCAATATTATAATTTTAATAACTCATTTTTCAAAACAACATGTTTGATATCATGTACTTATTTTCCCTAATTTATCGCACCTGAAGAATAACGACAATGAGTAATAACCATATTGATACATTAAAGAATCATAATAATATAAAAAAGAATTTAGAATGTAAATAAGAAAAAAATAGATTTAAGAGACTAAAGATATACAAAAGATGGTTTGAATGATATAGAAAAATAGAGGTGCATTTATTAGTTTTTAATTTTTATAATATCAATTACAATATATTGTCGTTTATTTTTAATTTTTGTTTCAATTTTAATTTTAATTATTTTTCAGCCGGTTGGGGTCTAAGAACTTGAATATAAAATAAAATACAGACATACAAAGTAAAAGTTTATTTAGTTTTGGACTATAAAATATATTTTATTATACAAATCTCTCTGAATTTTTATGTATTCATGAACAGCCTTAACTATCTGAATATTGTCTTCAATACTCATGGATTGATCACCAAATAGTAATAACTTTAAATCAATATCAACTTCATAAGTAGACAGTTTATCAAGGAGTATTATTCTGTTTAAAGTGTATGATGGACAATCAAAAAATAATGTTGATTGTCTTCACATTGATATGAACATTTAGGACAGGAAGGTTCTTCAATCAAAAATCATGAAACAAGTGCGAATTTAAATTACTTGCTTCATTTCGCAATTGACAATGAATAATATTAAATTTTCTTATACCAGAACAAAAATATTTAGGAGGAGTCTCTGGTTTATATATTTTATCAAGTACAGATTTGAACTGGTTAATCGACAAAGCATTTTTTACATTAGTATCTAATTCATTCCAGAGTTTAACAACAGATGGTATGAAACTTCTATAATATGCAACTGTTCTGTACCTTGGGATGGTATAATTCTGAGAATCACTCCTAAGATTGTAATCATTTTGTGTGGGAAGACAAGGTTCTAATAAATCTATCATATAACTTGGAGAATTCATTTTTATTTTATAAAATGTAGTCAGTTTATGCTTCTTCCTTCTGTCTGATAATTTTTCAAGACCTAATTCAGTGTATAATTTTTAAGAGAAGTTGTACGTCGGAGACCAGTAATAATACGAGCAGCTTCAATTTGAACACTTTCCAATAAGTTAGCTTCTTGTAAAGTACAATTATCCCATATAATGTTTGCATATTCTAGAATAGGGCGAATAAATGCTGTATAAATTGTAATAAGTACATTTCGATCCAAACTATATTTTACTTGTCTTAATAAATTTAATCTAGAACATGCTTTTTTGTGAATTGCATTTATATGTAATTTCAACTAGCCTTACTCTCAAAGGTGAGACCTAGGTGACAGTGATTTTTAACTTCTTTTATTTGATCTCCACCGACACCAAAATATAAAGAAGGAGGATTTATGTCTTTTCTAGAAAATAAAAGGGTTTCTGTTTTGGAGGGATTAAATGTAACAGCCCAGTTTTCAGCCCATGTTTTTATTCTCCCAAGATCATCAGTCAATGACTTAGAAACAGTATCATAGTCATCATCAATAATGGCATATAAAGAGGTGTCATCTGCAAATAATCTAATATGATTACTCATATTTTCCACAATGTCGTTTATATAATTTAAAAAAAGGAAGGGACCCAGTACTGAGCCTTGGGGTACCCCTGCACTGATACCTTTTTGAGATGAATAAAACCCATCCAAAACAACTTTC
This sequence comes from Mytilus coruscus, assembly GCA_017311375.1. Taxonomy (NCBI): domain Eukaryota; kingdom Metazoa; phylum Mollusca; class Bivalvia; order Mytilida; family Mytilidae; genus Mytilus; species Mytilus coruscus. The sequence goes on along the minus strand of CM029597.1, from coordinate 90,667,528 downwards.
TGGCATCTGTCACCTAGGTAGTCTCCAATCCAATCAATTAAATTACTATGAATACCAAAACTTTCAATTTATAGATTAAACCATCATGCCAAACTTTGTCGAAAGCTTTAGAAATATCACAAAAATAAAGCGTATATCTTTTCCTTGATCAAGATTGGAAATAATAGTATTATATATTTCTGCTAGTTGATTTACTGTACTATCACCTAGTTGAAAACCAGATTGAAATTTACATAATAAATTGTGATCTTTCATGTGATTAAATAAATGTTTGAACAAAATTTTCTCCATAATTGTTATCTTTAAATGTAATGTGATAAGATTTAATGTGATATTATTTGTCTCTTCTTTTATAGTACATAGTTTGACGTCAGGTTTGTACACATGAAGTCTCTAGTCTAGTCAGATCTGAAGTATACATGTACTCATTCTCAATTTTATTCTGCATATCCCACCCCTTCCCTACGTCACCCTGCTCAGTCGCTCCGTAATTCTCGTATCACTGCTTTGAGACGAAAGCAGGCATTATCGGCAACGTCATAACTCATGTCATAATGTCTGAAGAGGTGTAATTAGCGACGTCACAATTTGTGAGGAGTCGTTAGCAAGCTTGCTTTCGTCTAGCGTAAGGGCCTCGGTGGCCGAGTGGTCTAAGTAGTTACTACTGTAATCACTAGCCAGTCAACACTGAGGTTGTGAGTTCGAACCCCGCTCGTGCGGGTGCACTCGACTCAATCTTAATTGACTAGGATTGTCAGTTTTCCTATCGAAGGTCGGTGGTTTTCTCCGGGCACTCCGGCTTCCTCCACCAATAAAACTGGCCGCCACGAAATAGCCCAAAAGCGGTGCTTAAAAGTGGCGTTAAAACACCAAAATCAAAAAATCAAAATCAAATCGTCTAGCGTAAAACTGTCTTAGGGCTAGGCCGAGTTAGGGAGGTGAAAAAGTCAGTAATAGAACGATAAACAGATAATCAGGTTTTCTTAGTATAAATACCTTAAAATATCACCCACTGTCGCCGAGGACACAATTTTATTCATTTTAGCTCATTAGCTGCACTCTCTCACCAAAAAAGTTTATTGCGGCTCACTGGCTAATATTTTACGATATCAATGTGTAGAAAAGCTGATAATCTATACATATGTGTGAGGAGTCGTTATCGAGCTTGCTTTCGTCTAGCGTAAAAACTGTCTTAGGCCAAGTTAGAGAGGTGAAAAAGCCAGTTATAGAACGATAAACAGATAATCAGGTTTTCTTCGTATAGATACCTTAAAACATCACCCACTGAGGACACAATTTGATTCATTTGAGCTCAAATATTAGCTGCGCTCTATCGCCAAAAGGGTTCATTCAATTGCGGCTGACTGGCTAATATTTGACGATATCAGTGTGTAGAAAAGCCGATAATCTATACATATATGGTCAGATCATTTGTTTTCGTACGCCATACATTTGTCATATGAATTCATACTATGCATGCCTATTCAATGGAAATTGAAAGCATTCTTAATAGCACGAAAACCCATGAAAAGAGGATATATATATACATATGTCAACCAAAATTTTCAGCGATGTCATAATGTGCGAGGAGACCCTATCAAGCTTGAGTTCATCTAGCGTTAAAACTGTTTTAGGAGGTGAAAATACCAGCAATAGAACGATAAACAGATGATCGATATTGTAAAATATCAATGTGCAGAAAAGCCAATGATATGTGTCAACCAAAAATACAACTGATTTACACAGCAACTGTTGAAAAGACCTTTATGTATATATATCTAATCTCATTCTAGTCCGTTCAACTGACAGAATCTGTTTATTTTCATGAACTCTTAACAGGAATCCTCATGGACTATTCTTTATACCAATATCTGTTAGCCATTTAGGGTCATTTGCATTCAAAGTTGAGTTATAATGGGTTTATTTGCGAAAAAGAACTCAATTTCCCGATAGTTAACGTTTTCTTTATATTTTGCTGTGTCAAAATGACCTAAATATAAAGGACAGTATATAGTCCGAAAAATGGTATATCACGATCTACACATTACTTTTTAGCAGGAAAGACAGTCAATTTTTTTTATTTTTATTTCACTATTCACCGCTTCAACTTGAATAATGAAACATAAACTATTTCATTATTCATTATTCATCACTTAACATTGAATAGTGAATAGTGAACTATTTCATTATTCATTATTGAATTTTGAATAATGAATAATGGACGTACTTCAGCGCGGTAGGAAAGACTGCCATTGGAGTATATCACCACTGGGTCTTTTTAATTTGATCTCATCCACTAAAGTCATTCAAGTAGAACATTTGCTGTCGGGTTTGTCCACATTTTGGAATATGTTAATACATGTATAGAAATACTGTTGAGTCTGTTCCCAAATGCCTCCACAATTTGGAATATATTAATACATGTATAGATGTACTGTTGAGTCTGTTCCCAGATGCCTGAGATACACTTCAATATTTATTATTTATTGAAAATAAGTGGAATCATCTGTTAGAAAAGTTGTTCCTATGGTAATGAATCCCCCTCTTTTTATAAGTTAAAAAGGCTACATCTGTTTTTCCTTTTTTTAAAACCTCAAAATATCCCTCATTTTTTGGGGGGAGGGGGGGGGATGTTCCCAACCTGTTTATTAGTGGAATTGTGAATCAGGCCATTACTCCTCAATTGTATTGATGCATACTTTTCATGTCGGGACAGTTTTCCTCATTTATGAAGGCTGTATGCATGGTTGCCTATAATTGCTATGTCATTTGAACCTCTGTGGATAGTTGTCTCATCATGCTCATTGGCAATCATATACATTACATACATGTATTGTAATTTTTATATGTACCCATCCTTTAGAAAAGTTGTTTCGAATGTAATGAATCCCCTCCAGATCCCCCTTTATAAGTTGAAAAGGCTACATCTTCTTTTTATCTTCTTTAGAACTTCTTTTTTTGGGGGGTCCCAACCTGTTGTTTATAAGTTGTAAATCAGGCCATTACTTTTCGCAATTTAATTGTTGCATATTTAACATGTCTGGACTGGTTTTTTTTTTCATTTTTGAAGGCTGTATGGTTGCCTATACCGTACTTTCCGGAAAATAAAACGCACCCCGAAATAAGGCGCACAGCCGTTTTTGGCAATCTCCGTACAGTGCTCGTTTCCTTTCCGTATACTCAGTACACTACAATACAATGACCTCGAGGTCATATTAAGTGTAGTGATACGAAGTAAGTACGGAACGGATGTGAGCTCTGCGCCGGAGATTGGTTTTTGGGGAAGAAGTGTTTTTCTCCTTACATAAAACGCACCTGAATATAAAGCGCACCCTGATGAAAACGTAGTATGGATTCTACTGTCAGACCTTAGAGTAATTAATGAATGTTCACTCGTTTTTGTAACTCACTCCGTAACATGTTTCATTTCTATTTTCACATGTCTGGACTGTTTTTTTTTTCTCATTTTTGAAGGCTGTATGGTTGCCCATACGGTAATTACTTTGTTATTTGAACCTCTGTGGATAGTTGTCTCATTGGCATATGACATATACTGATTTTTATATGGATTGCAGACCTGAAAAAGATGTTCAAAGTTGAATATGCTGCAAACTTCAAACAACCTACTACAACTTATTTACCATGAAACTGTTGATCAGAACTATATATAATTGATTTCATCCCAGTCCTCATGCATGTACCACTATCAATCAACAGAACAAATGCAAATAATTATGATGTCATGAAAGTTTTTTTTTAATAAATCTTGAATCTTTATATCAATATAAACTGAATCCCAATATAAACATGTTGGGCTCTTTTACAGCAGAATATACATTATGGGGTTTTCTCATTTTTATTACCTGTTTACGTGACGTATAATGGTATACCGTTGTCTGCCTGTCTGTCTGTCCGTCCGTTGTCAACATGTCAGACATTAACTTAAAAACGCTTTAATAAAATTGCATAAAACTTTGGTGAATTGTTTATATCTATTGACGTGAGCTCCCTTTCTTTTTTTATAAGTTTTAGATTTTACGTTTCCAGGTTTATTCTTAAAAAGGGGTATTTTCCAGTTTTCAGACTATAACTCAAAATCTTTCAGCAGTTCTCATGAAACATTGGTGAACTGTTTATATCTAGTGATGTAAGCTGCTGCCTTTAGAATTTTATAAATTTTACATTTCAAGTTATGGTGTTTATATATTAAAAGGGGATTTCCCAGTTTCGGATAATGTTTCCAGCACTTCTCATTAAACCTTGTTGAATTGTTTATATCTATTGATGTAAGCTCCCTTTTTGATTTTCATAAATTTCTAATATGACATTGAGAAGTAATTGAACTTTATTCTTTGTAAATGTGACGAGGGTATCATGCGCTCATGCCGCAGTTGTTTATTGAAGGTGGTATGCATATGGTTGCCTATAATTTCTTACATCCATTTTATTTGAATTTTAGGAATAGTTGTTATTTATATAAACAAATCCCGTCGATATATTACATGTACAACAATCAGACATCAACCCACGCCAACCTGGATGTAATTGAAAGACATCTAGAGGTCAATACAGTACTACCTGTGACATTATCTTACTAATGGTGGCCATAAAAATATGGTCACCATGATGGCCCTAAATGTCCATCATTATACCTCCTGTTGCTTAATTAATACACAAGGTATTAATCAAGAACTAGTCAAGTATAAAGGAAATCATGACTGCATTGAAGTGTTAAAATTATAGAACTTACAGGTAAAGTGTTTCAGGTAAAATATATGTGTTTGTCAAATTTAATAACTGTGATTATGACAAGAAAATTCTAAAATAAAATGAAATAATAAAACTAGTTGAACATATAGCTTACTAACTTTTGTAAACATTTTCTCATGACTGTTTGTTTTGATGTTATACCTTTTAAATAATTCTATCAATTTAAGTTATTTTTACATGTATATTTAGGCAAGTGAATAATAAATGAATATCATCTTCTAATATAATGCAAACTTTCACAACGCCTGCCTTTTTCCATCGAAAAGGTGTTTCTCAAATCAATTTTCTAAAATCAAAATTGTTTATACTAACTGCATTTAACATTGTTTAACAAATTTTAAGATCATCTTTCATGTCTTTAGGACTTATTCTAAATAAAATTTAGGCAATTCATTATTTCTCTATTGAATAATATGCTCTTCTCATATATTTTATGATGGTATGATACTAAACCCTAACGGGAGGGATTGTGCCTGATATTCATATGATGAAGACATAATCTTTCAATCAGTTTAATTGAGGCCTGGAGCTGGCATGTCAGTTAACTGCTAGTAGTCTGTTGTTATTTATGTATTATTGTCATTTTGTTTATTTTCTTTTGTTACATCTTCTGACATCGGACTCGGACTTCTCTTTAACTGACTTTTAATGTGCGTAGTGTTATGCGTTTACTTTTCTACATTGGCTAGAGGTATAGGGGAGGTTGAGATCTCATAAACATGTTTAACCCTGCCACATTTTGCGCCTGTCCCAAGTCAAGAGCCTCTGGCTAGTATTGAAATGTTCCAGTTAAATTAATGCACATGATTTATCTAGTTTGACGGGAATTACCTGTTCGTCCGACAAAACTGATGTGTATTGAGTTGTCAATAATAGAACCAGTGATGCGTGAGGGACGGTTATAAAAACATTGTTGTAAGGAGATGAATACATAAACAATGTTTACAGAATCTGTTAAAACTAAACATCTTATTTCCCTTCGTTTAAACGATGTTTTTTGAAAATATAGTTACCTGTAAATTAAGACAGAAACAGATAATATAGATCTATGAGTTAGATGGTTATAAATATTTTTTCTTGGAAGCTTTTATCAGTGTTGCAGGTTTCAAACTAAGTATATAAGGGGAAAGATCGACATTCATATACGAAACGTTTTTGAGCCTGGTTTTCCTGATGAATTAAATAAAATAAAAATCTATTTAAATACGACCAATGGACAAGATAAATACACGTGGTAACATTGTAATACACAACTACAAATATTTATGAATGGAAGTGATTACATATCGATGCCAATAATTGGTCACGGAAACAAAGAAGCATATGGATAATATCACTGTTGAATAATTTTGAAGGGCTTGACTTAAAGAATTTGGCAGGTTTCTACACTACAATACTGCAAAACGCGTATTCCTCGATTCCGTCCTCGATTCCGTGAAATTCAGGAAAATCCTTGATGGACAAAATGAAATTATCACAACTTGTCACCTGGATTATGTCCCTATTGATCCGCGAAGTCCGCGCTGACAATCTTATATTTGGAAATTACGATTTAAAAATCAATTCTGATACTGAAGTTTGCTATCTTTTGTGAGTGCAAATAAGATAATTGTACAAAAAAAACAAAAAACACGTCTTTATTTATACCAAATTTAAATTGTGTCAATTAAATTACTTGTGTAGTTTCAACATGTTTTAATTTTGTCTTCTAATAAAGAAAGAATTGTTTTACTTACTTAAAACATGATACCTTTATTGTACCCCGATTTATGTGTTACATTGATTACAATACCTGTCAATCATTACCCGGAGAAGTTGGAGATAAAAGGGTTATAAACGCATGACTGCATGTCGTAAATATCGATCAATGCACATCTGCTATTCTTAACAAAAGTCAACAGGTAAACAGGGTTAACAGAAGTGTGTGTGTTTAAATTGAACACTTTCAAAGCTTCGGCGGTTAAATCTTTAATTATTATTATTTCATTGATTGTTGCAAAATGATTTTAGATTTTTAAAGAATATTATTGAGCAAATTTGGAAATGTATGTGTGACTCTTGGGTCGTGTATACATGTACATATTTCCCTGAGAGGACATATGGAGAACCTGTAAATAGTGTATATACGTTTATTGATACAAGAAATTCTTGGTGTTCCTAAATGGAAGGATAATACTCACAGAAGAAGAAAGACCAAGCAATTTAAATTGCAAGCATCATATTTTTAAAATGAGCTTTAATGCATTAATTTCAGAAAGATAGGACTGTCTGATTATTGTCTTCGTGCGATTTTATTAAAAGTTAAAATTAAAAGTAGGATTTCGTTCTGAAGCAAATTTCGTTGGCTAGAGGTATAGGGGAGGTTGAGATCTCAAAAAACATGTTTAACCCCGCTGCATTTTTGCGCCTTTCCCAATTCAGGAGCCTCTGTTGTATGATTTTTAATTTTAATTTCTTGTGTATATTTCGGAGTTAAGAATGACGTCCATTATCAATAAACTAGTATACATTTTTGTGAAGGGGCCAGCTGAAGCACGCCGCCAGGTGCGGGAGTTTCTCGCTGCATCAAAGACCCATTGGTGGCCTTCGGCTGTTGTCTGCTCTTTGGTCGGGTTGATGTCTCTTTGACACATTTCCACTTCCATTCTCAATTTTACTAACTGGCATTTCTACTCATTTTGGACTGATTGGAAGTTTGTTGTTACAAGTCCAGTGGCAAATATTTTGTATATATTTCTTTCTTATAACTAATGTTGTAGGTTAAAGGTTTTATTTATTTATTGCAAAGGGTTAACTTTCCGCCTTCAAAATCCTGGGACTGTTAGGGAACAAAGAAACAATAAAAATACTTACGAAAACTATCCCGAAATGTCAAAATGTGGAAATGAGTCAGCGTTTCATTTTTGATTTTTTTCATTCTTGAAATAAGAATGAATTTGACTTTAGAAGGAGCAGATGTACCAGACGTGGAAATAACTTATGCTATTCAGAAGGCCCAAAAGAACAGGAGAGTATTCCATCTTTTTTATTTGTAATTAATGTTTTCAACTTAATTATTTTAAAATTCAACGTGAATTGGTACGAGAACCCGAGAACCGTTAACAGAAAACAAAATAAAGGTATACATTAATGTCTGATATTTTGTTTCAAGTTAAAGGGATAGTAGCTACGATTTTGACAAAATTATGACCACGTTTTAAAGCTGCTTAAATCAAAGATATGTACTTCAAATGAACAATAAGATCGCTGGAACGTTTACATAAACTACAGAAGTGTTAATAATTCATAATTAATATCGTGTTGCGTACCTATTCATCTTATTAATTATGCATCGGGTTTACTTCCGAACTTTGCCGACACAGCGAGTGAAACGACCCAGATATAAATAGATATGGAGATGTGCTTTTGTTTTCTTACGTATTTCATAATTTCTTTAAATTAAACGTACATATTTGACACCATTTATCAAATTATTTAAACAACAAAATATAACAAAAGCCTGCATCTTATTCGAACCAGAGGTTCTCAAACAATGGCGGTTATATACACTTGTTTTACATTTGTATGACAAAACAATGCCGATAATGTATACACGTGTTTGTGAATATTGGGGCCATCATGAAGGATACACCGGAAGAAGAATATTAAATTGTAAGAAGTTGATTTTAATTTCTGCTAAGTTGAGAGATCACTGCTCGTAAATTTGTAATATATTTTGGACAAAATGATTTGAACACGTCGCAATTATTTTTCACGTGATCTGGAATAGTTTAGAAATGTAAACATTCGCAAACCGTCGTATTGTCGGCTACTTCAGTGTGACTTTGCCTGCGTGACAGGTTTTTAAGTGATTCTAATGACCAATCTCATCGCCGTTATTTATTTTCAATTTACAGTAATTTATCTGCACCTCTTTTCTGATCCCTTTTCCCGCATAAACTGTAAATTCATGTTCCATTCCGCGATAACATTCCTCTGTTCGATAATTTCCCTTCGTGGGACAACGTGCGATTGCGCATTGAGAGCTGCCGAGTTAAGGTCAACATAGGTCATATGAATAAGGGTTGGCTTAACATCGAATTTTTGTCTATAGACAATAATTAAATTCAGGTGTTAAAAGTTTAAAAAGCTTCTAAATGCTAAATGGAAAGTAATCAGTGATGGTTTTATTTATACTTAATTAACTTTTTGTACAAAATCCGGCATACAGATTAAAAAAATTATTTTAATGAAAATCGTAGCTACTATCCGTTTAATCTTTATTTCTTTCGTATATTTTTTAATCGGTGGTTTGTTGTAGCAATAAAATGACATCGTCTTTGTAGTAGTATTAATGCCTTCACATTTGTGACACTGTTTAGAATTATTTCCACGAATTACATCAATTAATAATTACTAACAGTTGCAATTTATATATTTATTATTTTACTGAAATGCATTTTAATTCGTTTTGTTTTACTGTAACTTTGACATCTTGCTATTCAGCATTTATTAAGTTTGGCTAGTTTCCTTTTCTGTAAATACTAATATCTACATGTAATATCATCCAAAGGTAATGGAAATCTAGAATTTTGTATAAATTCTAGATGCCGAACTGCCTAACACAGCAAGGAAGGGTTAAAGATATTACGGACGGGGAAAACACGGGCGGAGGACATTTTAGTGAAAATTTTAAAATACATGGGACATTTTAGCGCATACATTAGAGCCCATTTTAGCGCAGGATTAGTCCGTTCAACTGTATTTTCGATATCCCAGGTTGAATAATACACCACCTTACTAAAACCATGAACATGCAGTTATTTATTCTGGCTTAATGTTTAAGTTGTTTATATGTTTACTTTGGTTCACCATTGAAACAAATGTGTTAAACGAATGTGTTGGAGGAAAGCATGCACTGTATTCTTTTCACATTGTGCTGTCTTGATTTTACAATAAAATTTAATTTATTATTTTTTATGAAATGGATCAAAAAAATGTCAGTGACTCACTAAAATGAGCATTTCAATTTTCGCTAAAATGGATAGGCTTTGGTGCTGAAACGTCCGATTTTTTTCATTAAAATGTCCTCCGCCGAAAAACACTCGGATGAAAATTGTCTATGTCCCATGTCAACTAGACTGTGTTAGTAGCAGAACTAACGTACTAGATTTTCCGTCATGTATATGAGGGTATGGATGGGGTTAACAGAATAAAGGATGGACAACGGATGAAAATTTTCTGTACCCATGTCAACTAGTGTTAGTAGCAGAACTTACTACTAGAGTATTCATTACGTGTATGAGGGTCTGAATGGGGTTTACAGAATAAAGAATGGAAAAAGTGCAGAATAGAAGGAGAAAAAAGTAGATTTTACAAAATAGACCACAAAGAATAGAGAATAATGGATAATGGGTATATGCTTATATGTAAAGAATAGAGAATAATGGGCAAAATTTATTAAAATAGAGATAAATGACTTTAAAACAAAACCTAAAAATACTGGATTAAGATTCCCCCTTTTCCAATCCAGACCCTCGTTACAAGATTCAAGATTCAAAGATTCAAAGTTTTATTCAGAGTCGATATTCAATAAGCTACATAAACGTATAAACTCGTATAATGGTCAAAGAAAATCTGCATAAACGAATAATTCATTGCAATAACGTTACGTTCACAACTTCATTTTTTTGAATTAAAGAAAATATAGAAAGGTTATATTTTTTATTTGTTTCAATTCAGTATTAAAATATTTTAAAAACGCTCAATAAGTAGGTGGTTGAAAATAAACGGATCTTTAATTATCTCTCACTGATTATCTAAGTTAACCAATTGAGCATACACCAATACCTTGAAATTTCTTTACACAAGGACACCTGTGGGACAGCGATGACATGTTTATTAGAGTACATCCGAGGTATTACCTGTGCAGGCTTTTTTGTAGAAAGGTTCACATATAATGTCCCTGAGGCTAGTCTACATATAACGAGAGAGCATAGTGTTATATAACAAAAACAGCTGGGAAAATAAAGTAGCTGATTTACTTGGAGCAACGTGACCCCAGTCGGGATCACCAAAAATGTTTCTAACATAATTATATTGACACTGAAACTGCTTTTTTTAGCAGGTCTGCAAGAGTTACGGAAGTTTCCGATATTTATTGTGTCGCACTCGCAAGCGAGTGCAACGTAATGTCGATACTCGAAAATGCGAGTTTACTCACTTGAAGTGAATTATTCTCCTATAACGACAATAAACAAAACTATCAATGCGTATTTCCAGCAATTCTACCAAGCAAAATTGTTATCTCTACTGTGAAATTATCGAGAAAACAGCACTAATTTAGATTCTCGTTAATCAATCGTAATGAACTTTCCTCAAGAGCCTCAACGCTAACGCACAACAATGTCAATCGTTACACATCAAAGTTGACCCTGAATTGACTTTCCACAGTCTGTCAGTTTTATCACTTGTGTTAGTTACATGCTATTTACCGCCGTATGAAAATCTCGTGCAGTTGACAAAATTGATTTCAGCTCTCTATTGTGAGCTAAGTCAAGTTCAAGATCAAACTGATTACTGGCATGCAAATATATAAATGACGTGCATAATTTCGCTATTAAAATTTACTTTAAAAGTCAAATCTACTATAAAAGAATTATTTAATACATTTTAGAATTCGTTATTGAAGATAAGTAATATACATTGTAGTTTTTTTTTTTTTTTTTTTTTTGGCGAATACTGGTCTATTCTCATCCAGGAATGTTAACATTTAAGACATTTAGCTATTATATATGAAAGTGCAATCTAATAAATGGTGGAATTGTGTTTCGACATTAAAGTTTAAAAGAATATAATAGTTTGATATAATAGATTTAAAAAAATAGATAGTTATTTTTTCATTGTAATAATGTTATATGGTGGTAAAATTAATTAAATATATAAACCATGGCGATTGTTAGTTCATTTTATAGGTTATCATGCACTGTACAGTTCTCTTGCAGATGTTGTGTTGTCCTCGTAAATTGTTTTATATTCACCACTCTTTAAATGTATGAAACAGTTGTTTTGCCAATCCCAAACTGTAATGCAAGATCTTTTGCGTTGGCTTAGGTGTTTTTCATATTCCGTAATAAGATTGTACTTTTGTTTTAATGTAAGTTCTTTGCGAGACCTTTTCGGCGAAGGTGTATTAAGAATGTTATCAAAATCTTATTTTCTTTTAGGCGTACATAAAGTTTCTGCATTCTTCAGTGTGACTTGTTTGAATTAACTTATTTTAATGACCACTTAATATTGTTCATAAAAACAGTTCACTACAATAAGGTCACGGTTTAATACTCGTAAGGACCCTCTTGTGTAAACAAATTTGTGTTGATTGACGGCGATCAATACTCGATCATGATGTACAGTTAAATAAATTAAACCGATTTTGACAGCATTTGATAATGCAATTATGTGTAATGGGACTTCCTAATGAGATCGGAATTCGGAATACACAGGGTCCGGTTTATAGAGGGTATTTTTGCAAAGGTTATGAAAGGAAAATATTGGGACCGGAATAGACAGGAATCTGGTGTATTCAGGGTCCGGTTTACCCAGGTATGTCTATATACAACTTAGTCCATTTTGTGTTTCGGTCACATGACATTTATAAAGAGAATATTAATTGGACGTAATAACAAGAACGAATTATGTAATTATACAGTGGCAAATCCAGAAATGCTCATAAAGGGGGGACATGGACTGTCCTAGAAGGGGGCTCCAGTCGTGTCTCAGTGATTCCCTATGTAATCAATTTTCCCCACAAATTTGGGGGGGGGGCTCCTGGACCCGCCTATGTTAAACACACCATTTCATAAAAAAGATTATCTTAAGTTACTAAGAAATATGGGGCTACAGACTCTGAAGGACGGGGCCGAGTATTGGTCAACGTACACATTACTGAGCTGACTCTGGAACATAGTATTTTATATAGATTAGACCGTTGGTTTTCCCGTTTAAATGGTTTTACACTAGTAATTTTGGGGCCCTTTATAGCATGCTGTTCGGTGTGAGCCAAGGCTCCGTGTTGAAGGCCTTACCTTGACCTATAATGGTTTACTTTTATAAATTGTTACTTGGATGGATAGTTGTCTCATTGGCACTCATACCACATCTTCCTATATCTAATTATTCGTTTCCAAGTTTGACTGGGGTATAGAATATGTGGTATGTGTGCCAGTCGGACAACTTTTCAAGACATAGGTCTGTTTTTATTTATTGATATACGACAAGGTATATATTTTCATAAACAAAATATACGAAAAGGGTTTGGCACTAGATGTTTCCGTCACCCTACCAAGAAAAATGCCCCCTCCCCCTCGAGAAATACGACCTTAAATACGGAGCCTTGGCTCACACCGAAGGGCAAGCTACAAAGAGCTCAAAATGACCAGTGTAAACCATACAAACTGGAAAACCAACGGCCTTATTTATATTCAAAACCACAAAAGGTAAACACACCTATAAACTACACCAGGTAAGTAAGTAAGTAAATTTTATTTAGAGTCGGTCATGATATGTACAATACAACAAAGTAAACCAAAGTACGAAACAACAGGCTCATAACTAATGGTCATCCCTTGGACATCTTCGTTTTTGATAGGAATTTCCGAAACCTGTTCCCACGTTGTGTGGCCCTTGTGGCAGGTATAAATATGCAGCAACTTAAAAGTCTTTAAGTCAAAATGACTGTTGCAGAAAGAATGTAATTATCTTTGTGTGGAAGGAACATACCTATACAAATATTTTATATGAAATGTGGTCTTTGCAAATTGAACTCTATACATTCTGTGCACCATATGTATTTACGTATTCTATGTATATACTTATTATTTGGATTTAATAACCGAAAATTAAGAAGAGAGTAAAGAACAAACCTAGTAACCATTTCCGCACCCTACTGCTTTCGTCCATCTGACACCCACTTCCCGATCCCTCATTCTCATGTTCCTGTACCCGTCCACCCCCTCGATAATTAATGCTGGTGGTCCTCCTTATTTTTTCAAATTTCTTCCTGCCCCCACCCCTTTCAATTAGTGATTAATTTAAAGGTTGTCCCAGTAAAACTCTGATGTTCGTAACATTCTTATACTTTTCAAATTGACAGGCATGTGATTAAATTACTTATATACAACATAAAAAATAGCATACATCTATTTGACTCTGACTTTAAAATAAAAAACTAGATATTTTAAAATTAGATCGTAATATTACCAGAAATGCATTTTATGTATAAATTCTAGTAGGGTCATCATATTATAACAATAATAAATATCACGTGCCTGTTAAGTGTGTTCATACCAAACAATATACATGTACCTGTAATCAAAAACATTTTATTAGTCCCTAATATTTATAACCTGGAACCAGGAACATGATACTGTTCCCAGCTGAAACATACTTATCGATTATAACGGCATCCTTTGTTGTAGAATGAATATAGGCTATTGACAAGTGACAAAAATAGAAATAAAACTCCGTTAAACACATTTGTCAATTTGAACCTTTAATTTGATTAAACCACTTCCATTCATAAATTTGTAGTTGTGTATTACAAAGTTACCACGTGTATTCATCTTGTCCATTGGTTGTATTTAAATAGATGTGTATTATTGACCAATGAAAAATTCGATATTTAATTCATCAGGAAAGCCATGCTTAAAAGCGTTTCGTATTTGTATGTCGATCTTTCCCTTAGTTCGAAACCTGCAACACTGATAAAAGCTTCCAAGAAAAATATTTATAACCATCTAACTCATAGATCTATATTATCTGTGTCTGTCTTAATTCACAGGTAACTATAAGTATATTTTCAAAAAAAACATCGTTTAAACGAAGGGAAATAAGATGGTTAGTTTTAACAGATTCTGTAAACATTGTTTATATATTCATCTCCTTACAACATTGTTTTTATAACCGTCGCTCACGCATCACTGGTTCTTTTATTGACAACTCAATACACATCAGTTTTGTCGGACGAACAGGTAATTCCCGTCAAACTAGATAAATCATGTGCATTAATTTAACTGGAACATTTCAATACTATAGCTAACGTTAATTACTACACACGTTATCGTTTACGCGAGTTATTAAAGGGACATCATTAATATTATCTAAGAGTATGAGAGGGATTACAGTAAACGTCTAAAAATACAGCAAACAGCTAAAGTTAAAGACGGACATCTAATTCCCTGTCAAACATCTAATTCTTTGTCAAACATATATATTTAGAGATTACTGGTTATCTTTTAACCATAGTCCATATTTTTAGATAATAAGCAGGCGTATTAACCAAATGGCTTTCCCAGTGTGGCCTTTGTTAGTCTTGTATTATTTTTACTTTTAGTTTCTTGTGTATAATTTGGAGTTTAGTGTGACGTCCATTATCACTGAACTAGTATATATATTTGTTTAGGGGCCAGCTTAAGGACGCCTCCGGGTGCAGGAATTTCTCGCTGCATTGAAGACCTATTGGTGACCTTCTGTTGTTGTCTGTTCTGTGGTCGGGTTGTTGTCTCTTTGACACATTCCCATTTCCATTCTCAATTTTATGTATATTCAAAATATTCATTACAGAAAAATTTGATAATATTTTTTATTGTCATATAAACATATTACAATTTAATCAAGTTTCTGACAAAAAACCAAAAACAAACATTATATTTATAAAAGAAATAACAATTCTATAAAAATCAAAACACATGGAAAAAATTATTAGATTTCTGCCCTCAGTTCTAATGACTTTTTTTTATAAAGGAGCCAATATTTTAAACGTGTTCCATGTTATAGAGGTTTAGCATTTCTTTTACTTTTTGTTTTTGGTTAAGATTTTATTCATAAGATTCAAGATTTTATTCACAAACTGGTCAGAGACATTATTATGAGAAGGTAAACAATTTTCAAATAGATTATCTCTGAGTTGTTATGTTAATTTAACAAACAATTCTATCCTTTATAGGAATTTTTATCTACCATTTTCTATTTCTAAATTATGGCCACTAATTCTTTACTAAGTGAAGCATTTGAGTTTACTGTTTTCATCAGAAGTTTTATTTTATTTTCAAAAATATTCTTATTTTTGTTCTTAAAATTCATTTTTAATCAAGGGCTCTAAATTAAAGAATCTAATTCATTCAAGTCCCTGCAATTATTAACTTTATCTAAAAGGCCTGAGTTGAGTGAAATATTCTTTGCAGATGTATACCAAGAATATGTATCATGCATATGCCAGTCTTGCAGTTTTGACAATATAATACACAGAACAAAAATGATTAAATTAATAGACCATAAAATGTCACAATCTATATAGAAGTGTACTTTATTTTTCTCGAGACAAATTTTGCCTGTTAACTGACAAAATAGCCAAACTGAAGATTACATATTTGATAAGTTTACAATTGTTTCAAAAAGCAAGACAATTTTTCTTTAAATAATTTCTTTTCATAAGATTTATTTAATTCAGAGACAAGAACATTTTTCATTATGATTAGCATTTATCAAAGTTGATGATAACTAGGTAGCCATTTGGAAAATTTAAGTCTCTTTAGTGATTCTTCATGCACAACTCCAGTTTTGAGATTTGAAAATATAAAGATAAACAAAATAGTTTATTCCTATACCATATAATGATATTTGTAGTTTTCCTGAATAATAATCATGATAATAGTTTGTACAACTTTGCTAACAAAATTTATTGAAAAGGCTTGATATTCATGATATTGATAATTTTAATTTGTTAAAAACAGGTTTGTTAAATTACTTGCTTCATGGTTCCTTTAAACATATCATTTGCATGATTATAAGTTATAATTAATAATAATTCATTAAATAATACACACAGACAATTGAATACCATGTACATCATGTACAATAACTTTTTTACTGAAAAATAATTATTTAAAGGATTCTCTGTTTTGTTTTCAAATGCTAGTCAATAACTCATCTTTGAATTTTGTCATTTCTACTCAAGATTATTTCCTAGAAGAAATTAAAAGAATAGAAGCAAAAAACAAATAAAAATAAAAATAACATAAAAAAATAAAACATTAGAAAAAAGGAAAATATGTAAATTTAAAGACAGAAAAATCAACAAATGATATGAATTAACAAAGACTAAAACAACATTCTATTCTACATTTTCAAGAAAAGGTGAAATGTTAATTTGAGAAGAAACTTGAGGTACCTGTACAGGTAAATTTTAATGAAACATACAAGCTGAAAACTTCAACCTGATTGATTTCAACAGGTAACATGATTAGATAAAACATCAACCTATGTTTTATGACCCCAATAAATGGCCAACATTTCAAGATTGAATACCCCAATAAATGGCCACCATTCGATGGTGACCATACAAGAGGGTGGACATTACTAAGAGGAAGTCACAGGTTGTACTGTATATAGTCTCAAACAAAAGACAAAATAAGGAAAAATATAGCGAATTTTTAGAAGAATTATTATGAAATGTATTAGCAATATTTAAAATATATCGTTTAAAATATTTTGAGTCTTAGGTTCCACCTACCATTTTAGAAAACTGGGATTTCATTGCGGCTAGTCTATTAGAGGGGTATTTCATTGGTTGTAGATATGGAATCTTATGTTATCATGAAGTCAGATTTGAACATCGACTTGAGGAATGAAGGTGGAGTAAAGACCGAATGTCAGTTTTAGTGTTGTATATGTATGTCAAATTTACTCTTATATATATATATACATATATTATTGATTCAGTGGTGATGGTAAATAGACACTGACAAGTCTTAGATAACATTTTATAGTTTTGAATGTTTCTTGATCAGTTAACTAAAATTAGGTGGAGGTATGTTCTTATTTCCGACAGAGGGGCACTCAACCTATATCAATTTGTGCATGAAGCGATTGATAGTTGCTATATACTGAATGCTTTTACCACAAATTTGTGAAAGTTTTAACCGGTAAATAGGATAATAAAATTCATGTCTTTTTCAGGACTTCTGATCCAACCATGTAGTATGGCATGTTATTGAGATATGGTTTTGGTCGATGGATGAAGGACCTGTAGTACAAAGTATATCACTGGACTGAGCTCTTTGTCTAAGTGTATTATGAAAGTGCTTTGCTTTGAGCTCAGTTCATTGTTATGCAATTCATTCTTTGTGAAATAAAGATTTGACAGACAACTCTCATGTACAAGGAATTGTCAAAGTAGTATCCATTCTGTGTACAATGTAAGTAATAGGGAGATAAAAGCATTTTATTTAGATTTGAACCAAACATTTTTTGTCCATTAGCCAAATTTTAAAAAAAGCACCAATTTACCAAAAATGCTACTCGTGCTACTAGCAATATGATGCTAGGTTATTTTATTACATTTTATTTTTATACATCTGTACTGCCTACTGACGACTCAGTCCTGAGTGTAAAGGGTCATTCAGTATGTTAAAAAAAGACCAAAATTCATGAGGCCTATCTGGCCTAATTGATTTCTAAAACTATATTTCATTGTACATGTTCAAGTTGAACATTTATCATTCATTTGTTTATTTCTTAATTTGTGTGAATTAACAGTAAATGTTAATTACTACACTTTCATAAAACAACAAAACTGCCTTACTGTATTGGTATCACTTATATTTGTATCCATATAACAACAAAAAAATTGAAAAGAGAATATTTTTGTAATACCTTTTCATATTGAATACTTTTAACTTTTAGATCTTTAGACATATTAAGTAGATGTTCATATCCAATTTAAATTTTATCAGATGACTTCTGTAGCAGTTATGAGTCTTTGAAGCATACTCACAAAGGTTCTTTTGTTGATATCATTTTCATACTGGTCAAAACTTTTTTTTGCTTTGACCAGCTTTGGAGGAGATATTTATAAGAATTTTTATAAGAATTTATAAAAAAATAACACAGAGGTTTACTTTCTAGCTCATCTAGCCCAAAGCATCATGTCAGGCATTGTCATTACTAAAAACCATTAAATGTCTTCTAATCCTAGAAACAATTTCGACATTTAAACGGAATCTTTTACTTATGATACTGATGACCCACCACAAAGTAATATAAATAGAACCATACAAATAGTAAGCAAATAAATGTTCTCAGATACCATCTCCCATATAAAAAAAATCACATCATGAAAAAATGAACCTATTATGTGTTCCTCTCCTAGCTACAAAATGTATCCAAAATCAAAGATGTGGAACATATTCTATCATAATCATTTGGTAATTAATGCAATTAGTGTCTCTTCCATGCCCGTCTTGAACATAAAAAACTAAATATTGAATAAACAACACTCCTTATGCTCAGGTTGGTTGTCATTGTGCAACACAGTTAATAATATATAACCCTATGGGAAAAACATAGAACTTCTTTTGTCATATAAAACACTGTCAAACATCCAAACATACTATCCACACTGATCTGTGTCCACACTTGTATATTATATTAATATTTGTACTTTACAGTTACATGTATATATAATTTCCATCCATTTGTATATCATTATATTCTACTATATTAATAATAGTGCAGTGCAAGTGCATGGTGGACACTCTTCTGTAATAATTCGATTTTTCTAATAGATTGGATTTGAATAGGCATTCCTATTTTCCCGAAAAACGAGAGAGCAAGGACCGATAACTCTGCATGGAAGATTGCAAACGTTCTTGAGATATTCTTCCGCATGCGTTAACACAATTTTTCTGTAGGTGTGCATAGAAATTAATGATTTTTACTTATATAGATATATAACAAAACATTTTAATATTATTAATTTATGTTCTAAAAAAATTATTTGATGAGTATTCATTCAAGAAATGAATTTATAACCAGCGATAAGGAATGTTATTTTGCACTCGATGATGTCCGCATATTTATCATGTTTATAGATCGGTTACAAACCCGACACGAAAATTATGTAATGGAAATCTAGGCCACAGCAATACACGGTCATCCGCTGTAAAAAGGAATTTGTTTTAGATATTTTTTATACCATCAAATACAACAGTTTCCCTTTTAAGAATAAAAATGTTCAGAGCTGATATCATTAAATAATAATAAAAAAAATACGTTATTCATTGTAAAAAACTTTAAGTTGATGGGGTTAATTCACAAAATATCTTATTGATTAAGAGAATAAATACTTCTACGTTGTGATCATTTAAAAGTGACCTTCTATTTATTCAATAAAATTGAGAATGCATACATGTGGGTTTTGTTTGTGAAGAGTTCCCGATATTAAAAAATCATTTATTTTTTTGTTTTGTTTAATACCATAAATCGATTCATTCAATTATTTGTCAGTTTGCCTTGGCTATTCAAGTCCTACACAACTTCTCACGAATTTGATCTTTTTCTAACAAAATTTATATTCTTGTGATGTATTCTTTTGTTGAAGAATGAAGGTTACCCCTTTTTTTATTTTTTTGTCGTTTTTTTGTGTGCTTCTCATTGACGTATAGGACAACCGGACTACCATTTTCTTCATATTTAAAAACATACAATATGGCATCAATACCAATTCATGACGCAAAATGACTAAATTAAACTTACAACAGGAGAAAGATAATGAACATCGCTTTTATGGTCTACTTAATTTCGAAGTCACGAGGTGGTTTTGTAATAATGTTGTAAACTAATATAAAAAAATTCGAATGTTTATATTGGAAAAAGTAACGTTGTGTAAATCATAACAATTATTTTATTTCAAATGAATATCAAGCTGTTGCATGCATTTTCCCCACATGACTAATGACGGTGAAATATATTTGTTCAAATAACGTTAACAATAAATATTCAACTCCAGTTGACACTTACGGAAGCTACATGTACAAAATGAGATTTGACAAATGACAATAAAAATAAAAGCTGTTGATGCTAACTGTAGCAAATAAACCTAAGATTGATGATACAAAACGTGACTGTTCTTTAAATTAATGTCATAGTTGAAGTGTCCAGAATTCTATGTTGAAATGTCGCAAATGTTTATCCTTGTCTCGTTTTCGTGCTATTATGATTCGAATGCATTGTGACGTCACATTTCCATTGAAAAGAATGCATATATCAACATTACTAACATAAACAAATATATACTAAATGATGACCATTAAAGTATAAACATGTAAACAGTATACAATAGACAAATAACTTAACACTAACATAAGAACTAATTAACAATCTAATTCAATTAAAGCACAGTAAATTAACATAATGTAATATACATCAAAATTAAAATCATGTAAATCTAATAAAAAGTAAACATAATACGAACACTATTGATACAATGAAATCATTAACTAGTTAATAAAGTAAACTTAAATAACTAGTTAGAATTAATAAAATAATTTAACAAGGTAAATTATGATATCAAATAGCATATTAAAAATTAATAATCAACTATTAAAGATTACAATACAACTAAATAATTATTAATTCTAGTATACAAATGGTAAAGTAAAATTAAATAGTGAAATAATATTTTATTAAAATTAAAAATAAAATTTCAATATAAGAATAATATTAAGAATAATGATTAAAGTATATAAAATTATAAAGAATCAATTAAAATATACAAATGTTAATATAAGTCATAACATTAATATCATAAATAGATAGCATTAAAAATTATTAAGTATAATTATTCAAAAAATGATGTTATGAATATTATGAGTACTTAAGAATCTTAATGAAGAAGATACTGTCGATCAATGCAAATTATAATGAACTAGTATTGCGACATTATATCAAGCTGATTTATTTTGCAGATTACCCATAGAGTGAATCGTACTTATATAAATTGCTTGATTACATTGAATGTTATAGCTAATATCGTATGCATAAGCTTTAATCTAACTAAAGATAAAAAATAAATAACGTATACTTGACAAATACTGAAGTTTGAGCTATATGATGAAGTCCAGATTTGACTACTTATGATTAATCAGTAATCAGAAATCAGATTACTGGATATTCTTGACAATTATCTATAATCATGACAAAGTAAATTTAAATATAATTATAGTACATATGTACATCTTAGTCATTAAAACTGACAGTCAACATATAGAATTAAGAATGAAATAAGAATAGAATATACAGTTACTAGTTAGAATTTTATGTAAAAATGATAATGTATACTAATGTTAATCATTAATAAGCTATTACACGTTAATTTATAATATTATTACATAAATATTAAACGAATACATGAATCGATAACTACTTATGTTGAAATTATCTATGTTAATATTGAATTATAACGAATATTCAATGATTTTCATATCAAGATATCTGAAATTTCGAACATTAGTGCTATTAATAACTAATTAATCTGAATAATAATAATGTATGTATAGATACAGTTTATCAATTAAATATTTAATTGTCATAGATACATAGCATATTTTACAAGCAATTAACTTAGTTAATAGAACTTAAATCATTAACTTACGTTTATAACAATTATAATATACGGTTTATAATTACAAATTTTTGACATTATATTCTAAAATAATTTAATTATATAATGTCATATCATGTATCATAATGATCTGACTGAACATTATGTACGATTCATATCATGGAATTTATTATGAATAAGTATTTGCATACTATTCATAAATTAATATTAATATCATTATAATTGAAATTAAATGACATTTAAATAATTGACAGTTAAAATGCACAATATTCATTGACTATAAAATCAATTAATAATCTAATTAATACTAAACATTATTGTATTAATAATATACTATATATTAAAAATTATAATTAACATTCATAGTATAATGTTATGTAATCAGTTAATTCAATATTACTTCATAACAGTGACTATACAGAATTACTTACATTAATATTTCAGCATAATATAAAGTAATTATTTATCAAAATATGAATAAATATTATGCAATTAGTATACTATAATTATCATAAAATTAACATATACAGTTAATATATAATTTTTAATTTAATCATTAAGAATTAGATTCAATATGTATAGACAAATATTATATTAATAAAAATATATTATAATTTATAATTATAACATCAATAATAGCATAGATCTAAGTAATAAATTAATGATAATTAATAGTTAATATATATTTTAAATTATAAATATCAATAATAATTATAATTATATTATATAATGATGTTATGAATATTACATAGTAAATTATTAATTATATCAGATAAATATTGAGTATTCATTTAATAATTGAATCGAAATAATATTTAATTTTTAATTTTATCTAATATTAATAACTTAATATTACAATTCATTAATAGATTAATTATTGTATATATTTAATGACAATGTCTCATTATGAATTATTACTTACATTATAATGGATCAATCTATTACAAAAATCATAAGTTAACATGTAATAACTTCTATAGTACTATTCATAAATAATTTTTTAAGATTTCTTGAATCTAATAATTCAGTTTACAGTCTTAATATCACATATTATTACAGATTCTGTAATCAACATATCATAATTAATTCAATTCATATAAGTTATTCAATAATGTATATTGATTAATGATTCATATGAATATCATTATATAATCTAATTCTTAATATCAATTACAGTATCTTCTAATTCTAT
The DNA here is from genome assembly GCA_017311375.1 of Mytilus coruscus. Lineage (NCBI taxonomy): Eukaryota > Metazoa > Mollusca > Bivalvia > Mytilida > Mytilidae > Mytilus > Mytilus coruscus. The sequence goes on along the minus strand of CM029597.1, from coordinate 90,644,129 downwards.
CATATTCATTGAACTATGAATCTATTAATATGAATATTAGCTATTAAACGATAATATGTAATAAAAAGTATTGAGATGTTATGAAATAATTAATTTTAACTATACTTAAAACATGAACAATATTTAATTAGTATAATCTTAATACCATTCAAATGTTAAATTTATGCAATCTATATAATTATATACATCATTGATCAGTTTATTTAATTATCTGTAATGCATTTAATCTTATAAGTATCATTCAGTTATACAATTAAATTGAATTCATAATAATAATTTCAAAGATTATTTAATAAATTAAGTTAATTATTTTTAGTATTCAATAATTAAAGAAATTTTGATAAATCTTATTTGAGTATTAAATATTACCAATTTTAATTAATATTATCGAAACGTAAATGATTTAAATATTTCAATCATCAAAGTACATAGTAACATTTTATATACTATGTCCCCATGTGACGAAGTGGATTAAGTCAAAGTAAGTCATGTTTTGTATTTGCACAACTTTTGAAAGTTGATCATGTATTCGTTCTAAAATAAAATTTTAGACCAGATAAACGTTAAAAAGATGACATAATTCGACAACTGCAATTGATAAATAGCTTTGACGTCCTAAAAAAGATAATTATCAACACATGCATGCATTGTAACTTTTAAAGCCAGTTATATCATTTTTTTCTGAAAGTACGTGCGATATCATAAAAATTGATTATCAAAACATAACAAAAACACAAGTAAAGAACATTTAAGTATTCAATATAAATAAAAACTTTAAGGTTATTCCTGATTAGTTTTTCGAATTATTTTATTTAGGCGTTGAGAACCTTTGGTGACCCCAGTTTAAATGTCTATAATAAGAACGTCGTGAGCAGTGGGCGTTACAGACAAACGTTCACCTAATCTGTCCCAGTCAATGGGAGAATTTAGGTCGTCAATCAATGGCCGTGGCTATACTGTTATGCATATGATTCTACTTTTGAAAATCACATAAGCGAAAAAAAAAAGTAAACTCAATCTTTGCAGTTCTTAGAAAAACTTTTAAATACTGGCCAGTTGCACTGAGACATTTGTAGCATTGTAAAAAACCATAGTCAGAACTGATTTGGAATATGCTAGTTCAGTCTGGTCTCTATATAAGTAAAAAAGAAATTGAAAGAGTCCAAAGGTTAACAAAACAACTACCAGGCCTCAGAGACATGAACTATCCAGAGAGACTTTAAAAACTATGCTTACCTACACTGTCATATAGGAGAATACGAGGGGTAGATTGAAACCTTCAAAACTATAAATGGCGAGTATGATAATCAAGGGAAAGCCCATTTTTAGCTCACCTGGCCCAAAAGGGCCAAGTGAGCTTTTCTCATCACTTTGCGTCCTGGACTCGTCCGTCGTCGTCGTCGTCCGTTAACTTTTACAAAAATCTTCTCCTCTGAAACAACTGGGCCAAATGAAACCAAACTTGGCCTAAATCATCCTTAGGGTTTCTAGTTTAAAAAATGTATCCGATGACGCCGCCCATCAACCAAGATGGCCGTCATGGCTAAAAATAGAACATGGGAGTGAAATGCAGTTTTTGTCTTATACATCTGAAAGTACAGCATTTAAAGCAAATCTGACCAAGTAAACATGTTCATCAGGTCTACATCTATCTGCCTTGAAATTTTCAGACGCAACAGACAACCAGTTATTGGGTTGCTGCCCCTAAATTGGTAATTTTAAGGAAATTTTGCAGTTTTTGGTTATTATCTTGAATATTATAATAGATAGAGATAAACTGTAAACAGCAAAATTGTTCAGCAAAGTTAGATCTACAAATAAGTCAAGTGACCAAAATGGTCAGTTGACCCCATAAAGAGTTATTGCCCTTTAAAATCAACTTTTCACAATTTTTCTCAATTTGTGTAAGTTTTTACAAAAATCTTCTCCTCGGAAACTACTGGGCCAAATTGAACCAAATTTAACCTAAATCATCATTAGGGTATGTTGTTTAAAAATATATCCGTTGACCCCGCCCATCAACCAAAATGGCCGCCATGGCTAAATATAGAACATGGGTGTAAAATGCAGTTTTGCTTATATCTCTGAAACTAAAGCATTTAAAGCAAATCAGACATGGTATGAAAATTTTCATCAGGTCAAGACCTATCTGTCCTGAAATTTTAGGACGTATCAGACCACCTGTTGATGGGTTGCTGCCTCAGTATTGGTAATGTTTATGGAAATTTTACAGTTTTTGGTTATTATCTTGAATATTATAATAGATAGAGATAACCTGTAAACAGCACAATTGTTCATCAAAGTAAGATCTACAAATAAGTCAAACTTGGCCACAATCATCATTTAGGTATCTAGTTAAAAAATGTGTCAGATAACCCTGCCTACCAACCAACGTGCCTGACATTGTTTAAAATAGAACATAGGGGTAAAAAGCAAGTTTTGTCTATCATTTTTTGAACCGTTATAAATATGTTCAGAATAATGAGCTCTACCAATTGTCCATATATACGTCAAAACCGTGAGACAAATTCTTATAGGAGTTATTACCCATAAATGTCAAATTTTACGATTTTTTTTTTTTTTTTATATTTTTGCCTTTTATCATGAAAACTTTGATATTTAGAGAGAAACCTTTTTCTGTTATATATGCCTCATTATGATAGATAAATAAACACTCTAAATCACAAAAATGATCAGCAAGGCAAGATCTATTAATAAGTCAAAGAAACTAAACAGACTAAAAGATCAGTAATACAAGATCAACACAAATAGAGATTTTTGTCATGTTCTATTCTCGTCTACAATGTTGGAGAGTGTCCTTTGTTTGGTATGTCCATAGACCAAGGTGAGCCACACAGGCTCTTGAGAGCCTCTAGTTAAACATGGCAGACGATACACAACAAAGTAGCAGGTCATAGAGCAACAAAGTCACACATAATATATATTATTACATATGAAAAATAACCGTTAAATTATGAGTCTGGTGAAGAGAAACCTTAGCTGGTGATCCTGTACTGGAAATCAACTCTAAGTAACTCTCTAATTTAAAACAGAAACATACAAGAAACAGTAATAAAAAAACGCTTAACATAAACTCCAAGATTGAGCAATACGAACTCAATGAAAGCTGTGATGCACAGTCAGGTGGTCCGATATAGACAAGCAGTTCCTAGCTGCTCCACTAGTCGCACCCGCTTCGCGTTCGATTTTGCGAAAAGTCGCATACGAGGAAGGTTGCGGGATTGTAAATATTGTTATTACATAACGGCTAATCTAGTTATTGTTTGACAATGATATCACGTCATGAGGGTTTGGATGGGGTTAAATGATTAAAGAATAATGCCCTTAAAAAATGAAGATTAAAGAATAACGGGCAAAAAATAATGAAGATTAGAGAAAAAAGGGGTTAATTTTTTTGAAGATTAGAGAAAAAAGGGGTGAAAATTAAATGTTTACAGAATAACAGACCCCCAAACCCCCAATCCAGACCCTCCGTCATGGGTTTCTGTTGAACTCTATGAAATCACATGTTTATACTTTTTTTATAACTTGGCGTTCTCGGTGCCGGACAACAAGGTGACAATCTGAAATCATAATTAACAAACTACTGGGACTATTATACTGTTGGTATGATAGTCCCAGCAAATTATTAATCGAGTTCCCGTCATGAGTTTGTCCGTTAGAATTACGTATCAGTCGATCAGTTGTTTTAAAGAATGCTTACTAAAAACGGAAACAGTGCTGACAAAAAGGCATTATGTGTGACCAACAGAAAACATCAGAAAAAGATGTCATGATAAATAATTACTGAAAAAATACTTCGTAATATTTTATTAACTTATTCTTTTTTCTCCCATTTTATTTTTCGAGGGGGAGGGTAGGAAATCTAATGATTAGTCATAAGTCTAATTGGTCTGCCCTTTTAAATTCGCCTATAAGTAACGCTAATTTAGAACCGTAAATTGTAATTTAAACAATATGATTTTAATAATATCCTTTAACTAAAATCGAAACAGTCTGTACTAATGAGAACACATTAAGCCGGAAACAATTCAATAACATTTCGTAATTTGTGAATGAGTTACAAAACTTCCGGTGGGAGGTGAACAGAACGGCCACAACAATTTTGCCAGAATGGCGTGGTAACTGACGATCGGCATAAATATATATGATGCAGCCACCTCCTAGAAAGGTACTGTCAATTTTATCAGAAATTCATGTGACGACTGATACATGTTGTTAAAATGTGATATCCTTCAATTGTCAACTTTACAACCTTTTTGCAGGTAAAACACGCTGCCGTTTTGAAAAACATTCATTCAGAACAGGTATCAAAGCTCCAAGCAAAACATCAGCAAGAATGTGAATTACTGGAAGATATCAGGTATGTAAAATTATGTTTATCTCTAATTTTTATCATTATTATCTAGAAAATGTCCTCAAACAGCTGATTGTTGTGACGTTTTCTGTTGACACACGCCCCCTAAATTATTATGTCAACAAGCGCATTAGAGGAGAAAGATTTGTTTCAAAGAATGCATTAAGCAGAGATTTAAAAGATTTAACCATACATATGATCTGAAATGTTATAGTTTTATTTAAAGTTATAATGATTATATGTAAATAAAACCTTACTTATTTTAAAGGTACATCTACACAACTGATCCTGGTTATTGACCTTTTATTTACCATGTTTACTACACAGTTTACATTAATTGTTTATTTACTAATTGCATTACACACATGTATACGTTCAGGTAAATGAATAATCAAATTATTAAGAATAAAGAAAAAGGATTAATTGCACCAATGTGTTTGTGACTCTTTTACATGTTGTAGTTTTTTGTTGTTGTTGTCAATATTGAATATTTAGTGTGTATGTTGACAAAATTAATACATACGTCATGTACATGTTTTTCTTTAATATGCACTAAGGATTAATGAAATGAAAATGGCATTTTGTGATGACAAAGTTTATTTTCTCACTTTTAACAAAAGATAAATGTGTATCTTTCTATAATATGTATTTTAATGAATGATAAATTCATGTTTTTCTTAAAGTTTCTGAACAATTCTAATAGGTGCAAATTCTAGTGCCAAGTCGTTGACCTAAAATTCTTGTACACAAATATCAGATAACATATTAATAATTTCTCTGGTTGTGATGCTTTAGCCATTAATTGATCTTTGATCCATATCTGTTACTGTTGGAATAATAATAATAATAATAAATTCTTTATTTAAAGAGGGTAAACACAGTTAGTTACAATTACTAATCTTCCTGAGGCCCTCATATACAATACAAGTACAAAAAATAATATAAGAGAAAAAAAAGCAAACATACAACATATTAACACAATTCAGATAGACATAATAGTTCAATGTACATGTACCATAATTAAAACATATAAAACAGTTACAGATTGCATGTAGTAAATATATATAATATACAAATCAAAATCATACATTCTAAAAAAGAGTAATAGTTGCAATCATTTCAAGAATGAATATTGGGACTGTCTCAAGTATTGTTTTATAATTTGTTTAAAAGAATAAGTGTTTTGCACTTTACGATTTCATATGGTAGTCCGTTCCATAAAACTGATCCAGAATAAGCAAAAGATTTTTAAACAGTTCTAAAATGTATTGAAAAAATAATTAAGAGCTCAGCTCATATGTTCATGTATACCATTAGTCATTTGTTAGTCTTGTCTTGCATGTGCATCTGTCAAATTAATTTTAAAAGGTAAGATCGTAAAAACAATAAAAATTCAAAATGAGGAAATAGCAATCTAATATTTATAACCTTAAGGGTCGTTGTCTTGTTTGTTGAAAAAGGAAAAAAAGGAATACAAATGTCCAGACCACTTCAATCTTGAGGACAAAAGGGTGACCGTCTAAGAGGTCAAACCTAAATAACATGTACATTTTATACCAAATTATTAAACATACAATTTATATACATGTAGGTTACTTCATTTGGTTCAATATATGTAAAACTAATAATAAAAAAATACATGTACATCATAAACTTGTACCAAACAAAACAATTTTGTGTTAAGACATTTAATAAGGGACATCATGATCTGTAAACACTTGTTTGTGTATATTCAGATTAAAGCTTTACATGTATGTATGTTTTATGTACAAACAATGTACAATGTGTACTATTGAATACTCTTGTAATATTTGCCACTGGACAACAGCCACTGAAATGGTTGTCTGGTTAAAATAATCCAAGATTCAATAATCAAAATTAATTATTATTTCTTATTTTCTTTGAAATCGTAACTTACATGTATATTTATGTATTTTATATACTTATTGAGTAATACTACTGTGAAGGTTAAATATTTGTTGACTAAGATTTTTGTGGTATTTTGGTAAATTTGCTGGTTCATGGTTTGTCAAATTTATTGATGGTTTTAGGCTATTGCACTTGACAAATCAATGCACATAATTTTATGGGTATTAATATAGGTGGTTTGTTGGTGAGTCACTATTTTCAAACTTCATGATAATATATTTTGACATTTAGTCCATAAATTTTTTTTTATCTGATTTTACAGTTTTTTACCATTGTTACACCAGGGTCAATCATTAACATTTTGCATTGTGATTGAGAATAATTTTATAAAATTTTTAACATCAATTATGATGAAAGAAACTGAAGATGGGGGGTTCCTCATTTCTTTATCCTTTAATTTTTTAGACTGTTTTTCTCTACTATTCTTTGTTCTTTTGCCTATTTTTCTCTATTCTTGATTTTCTTGCCTTATATTCTGTACTGTGCCGATTATTATCTATCCTCTAAACCCCATTCAGACCCTCAGGCTACTAATAGTACCCTCAAGCTTGGGGACGTTTGGCCCACCAACAGTTGATCACAAATGACAGTTGTAATGTTGCGTTAAATGTAAGCAAATTTTGTACATATATGTACCTTTTATATATACCCAAATATGTATCAGGTGAACAAAGTTATAAAACAAATTATGCCTACATGACATTGTACATGTACAAAAAATGTATATACTAAAAACTGAAGTATGTAAATATCTTTGATACTACAATATATACATTGTTTACAGCACAACATACAAGATGACATAGTAAAAAAATTACTCTTGGTGGTTTCAAGTAAATCACAGTAATATCAGATTTATAACCTCCTCCTGTATGTCCTATTGTACATGTTGAAAGTATAAGAGATGCCTAGATACATGAAAGATATAATTTCAGAGCAAACACACAAGTTCACAACATACAATGTAGTAGGTCTGAGGTCCTGTACCTGTTTTTTTTTTCTGGGAGAGGACTTTACAATTTTTAAAAAGTCAAGGGCCTGACCTATTCTTTAAAATGAGGCTTTATACAGGACCTTTGACTTTCCAAAGGAGGACTTTCACTTGAAAATTCAAATGGTACTCATTGATACAGGACCTTTCATTTTGTAAAGCAGAATTTTAACCCCTGGAACCACCATTAATCACCAGCATTCAAATTTTCATTATTTTATTTATCTTTTTTTTTTAGGAATTTTAGTAGACAGAGATCAATAATAGAGAAGGATTATGCACAGGTAGGTCATTTATTTACTGTAAATCACCTTTTTCTAGCTTTATCCATGCCAAGCCAGGGGAATTTTCCTGATTCAATTTCTTAAACAAAATTCATGCATGCTTGAATTATTATGCATTGTTGGTGTTGAGGGATTAAATGTGAAACCAAATGATTGCAGGTGATAAAACTCTGATTTACAAGCATGTTATATATTTATTAGATAAATGAAGATGCATATAATAAATACAGAGATATGCTTCACATTGAATTGCCCACAATCACCACCAGCATCCATTGTGAACATTCACTACCAAGATTGATTTTTTACTGACCACCCCCCTCCTCTTTTCAACACCCTTGTGTGGACACTACAACCCTAAAGGTTGACAAGGGTGTAGAAATATGACCGCATGAACTCCACCCATCCAGTAGTAAAATTCATGCTGACGGGGCATCCATTTTACTGTAGTACCCACAATGTGAATATGCAACAATGAACAGTTAAATGGGAAAGTTAATCTTGATGGCTCTTAAGTGCCAGACTCTCTTGCACATTTAAGAACCCTTTCAGCTTTCAACTCCTTGGGCCTTTATTCCAGGTTGAGCCACTTTGCAGAGCATACCTATTGTATTTATTCATGAATTTGCATGTAATATTTGCCACTAGAGTCACAATTTATCAATGAAAGAGAGACAATAAATATTGAAAAGCACGTATAATGTTTTCATGTTGATAATCTGCCATCTTTTCTCATGTTGACATTTACACCAACAACAAAAAAGAGATGAAAATGAACAATTGTCAATAAAAAGACAGTTTTTTTTTTATCCTTAAATGACAAGTTTTGACTAAATTTTGTATTATGTCGAAGATAGGTAGAAAATATAAACATAAAGATTGATAAGCAATACACCATATATTTTTGATAGTGAATGCTTTAGGCTCTTAGGGCCTCTTGTTATCTTTCAATGATCAGAAGAAGCTTCAGTTTTCTGTCTTGCTTCTTGTTGTTTTATTTATTGATACAAAGTCTTGGTTCTTGGAGCCTCTTGTTATTAATCATGATCAGATAAAAGCATCAGTTTCTTAGCTTGCTTCCTGTTGTTTTATTCATTGATACAAAGTCTTGGTTCTTTGGAGCCTCTTGTTATTAATCATGATCAGAAAAAGCATCAGTTTCTAGCTTGCTTCTTGTCAGTCCCCTACCGACGAAGTCAAAGGGAACTTTAGGTTTGCACTCTGTCTGTCTGTCTGTCCATCCGTCAGTCCGGCAAATCAGTTTTCCACACTTTTTTTCTTCGTCCTTGAAGATATTGATTTGATATTTGGTTTATTGCTTTATCATGACAAGTTACAGATCAAGTTCCAATTTTGTTCCGGTCTGATGATTTTGTGCAGAGTTATGGTCCTTGGACATAGAAAATTCACTCAAATAATCAGTTTTCCACACTTTTTTTCGTCATGCTTTAAGATATTGATTTTATAATTGGTATATAGTTTTATCGTGACAAGCTACAGATCAAGATCAAATTTTGTTCCGGTCTGATGATTTTGTGCAGAGTTTTGGTCCTTGGACATAGAAAATTCACTTAAATAATCAGTTTTCCACACTTTTTTCATCATGCTTGAAGATATTGACTTGATAATTTGTTATATAGTTTACACCATGACAAGTTGTAGATCAAGTTAGCACTTTGTTCCAGTACAATGAATTTTTAACCGGTAGGGGACTATGTATTGCCATGCAATACCCTCAATATGCTTGTTGTTTTATTCATTGATACAAAGTCTTGGTCCTTTGGAGCCTCTTGTTATTAATCATGATCAGAAAAATCATCAGTTTCTTAGCTTGCTTCTTGTTGTTTTATTTATTGATACAAAGTCTTGGTCCTGTTGAGCCTCTTGTTGTTAATCATGATCAGAAAAAGCATCAGTTTCTTAGCTTGCTTCCGGATGTTTTATTCATTGATACAAAGTCTTGGTCCTTTGGAGCCTCTTGTTGTTAATCATGATCAGAAAAAGCATCAGTTTCTTAGCTTGCTTCCGGTTGTTTTATTCATTGATACAAAGTCTTGGTCCTGTGGAGCCTCTTGTTGTTAATCATAGTACGAAAAAGCATCAGTTTTAGCCTGCTATCTATCGTTTTATTTATTGCTACAAAGTCTTGAATTACATTGGTGTACCGGTACTTTATTAGAAAAATGAGGACACCATAGTTAAGTGCCCTTGTAATTAGAACACCATGGTTAAGTACCCCTTTAATTGCAACAAAACAGCTTATTTTGTGCTTAATGTCTCTCTTGATGATCATGTAATACATTTTAATTATTGTATTCTTCTGTTATTGATTTGTGACCTTTATAGAGTGAATTTCTCTGGGGTTTTCAAGTAGAGAGTGTGGATTATAAAGTAAAATGGGTTCTATTTTTTAGCTAAAATAAAGTTTTTTTAGGAATGTATACTTACTACATGTACATGTGTCAGTAATAAAATATCAACTCTAACAGAGATAATAAAATATCAACTGAATGTGAGTTATTTTTCATTATGCGTTTAATAATTGCGATTTTGAAACTTATATCTGCAACTCACTCAGTGCAAAATAGTCACATTAATAAAAACCTCGCAATAATTTCTGAATTTACAGTAGATCAAGACAAATAAGTTACAAAAAGAAAGGTGATATAAAATAATTTAATGGTTCAGGAGGTAAAAGGAATCATTTTCAAGATGTCTGAGACTCTTAAACATGTTAAATATACATGGAACTCCTGTCAGGCAGGTGTAGCACAACTGTGTTTAAGGGTGTAACCATGTTTCTGAATGCATTCAGTCATGATGTATGTGCAAAGATTATAACCGGGGCGTTATGATGCACAACTGCAAAGCTTCATATTTGAACCTGGAAAATTTAGTGATAGTCCTTCATAGTATACTGTGAATATGCAGCCATTAATCAGTTGAAAAATTTGTTTTGTGCTTAGTGTTAAATCGTCAATATTTATTTATTTTGACTTGGTAGCGATATCAAATATATGAAAAAATTCCATTTTTCTAAATTCAGTTAAAGCACTATGAGAAATTCCTTTGTCTAAAACAAATATCAAATTTTATTGCACTTTTCCTGTATATAATATGCATTAAATATACAAAAGTAAATTAAGTTAAAATGTATTTCTACATGTATATTTGTCAATTTCTTTTATTTGATAAAATAAATTCTTTTCGGTCAACAAAGTTAGTTCTATAAAAGCCAATTATAGGAGACATATATGTTTTCTTTTAAAACGAATAATGTAAAAGGACTATATAAACTGATAAAATACAAAAAACTAGATCTTTAAGCCAATTACCGGTACAGTTGATAATGCAGTTTGGAAATTCTCTTAAAACAAAAAAAATGTAAAAGGACTATATACACAGATAAAATGCAAAAACTAATAGATCTTTAAGCTAACAGTTGACATGCAGTTTTGAAATTCTCTTAAAATGTAACATAAAATGTCTTGTTTATGAATATAAACAGATAAATACGGCAATGGGATTCATCATCATGTCTATTGCTAAGACTTTTAAGATACAGAGAGCTGTTCTTATTTTCTAAATTGATTTCTATGGCTATAGTATCTTAATTGAATTTCCACTATTGATGGTACCCAAGAGAAATGTAAAATAAAGATATAAGTCTTCTTTATAGATCCGCATGGATGGTAATTTGTTTATAAAATAGAAATAAAATTTGGTAACTTGTAAATGGACATGTTCAATTGCTTATGTATGTTTTTTTTTTTGGAAGCATTATACATATGTACTATAAGTTATTACTGTAGCTTTTAAAAGCCTGTTGTTTTTACATAATGCATAAAAGGGCCTCGGTGGCCGAGTGGTCTAAGTAGTTACTACTGTAATCACTAGCCAGTCAACACTGAGGTTGTGAGTTCGAACCCCGCTCGTGCGGGTGCACTCGACTCCAATCTTAATTGACTAGGATTGTCAGTTGTCCTATCGAAGGTCGGTGGTTTTCTCCGGGCAGTCCGGCTTCCTCCACCAATAAAAACTGACCGAAAAACACCAAAAATCAATCAATCAATCATAATGCATAAATAGTATACTGGAATCATCTCACATATTTGACAGCACAAAAACAACACCATCCTACAAATGTACAATACCAGTGTCCCCTCTGAAAAAAAAAGAAGATAAATGAAGACCAACATCAATAAACAACACAAATATGTCAAGATAACTTGATTTGGTTTTACATTCACATAAACTCTCCCTCTTCTTAAGGAGGTTCGCTACTCAGTTTCCAAATAACAAGCTTTTCATAACACTAGTATAAATTGATAGGGGATTATTAAAGGAGCCGAAAGAGCAACAAAAAAATATAGGTCAATGTGCTTGTTTTTGAGATATTAGCCATTGAAATTTTGGCGGGAAAATGTTCTCTCTTTATTTTTTCGTAGCCTTATCATTGAAAAGTTCAAGTTCTCAAAAACTATTAAAAAATAACAAAGATTTTATAAGACTTTTACAGATGGCTTATAATTATACATGTAAAAGATTTATAACAGAAAAATAGGGATCAGTGGGCAAAATTTTTTAAGGCATTCACATGGATAAAACCAGAGGATTCCGAAAATCTGACAAAAATTCTAAAACATGACAAGCGAACATCCTTAAGCTCTATGTAGACCAACTAAAATTGTTTTGAAAGTTAAACACACAATAAAAAGTTGTCATAGTCCAGCTGCAAACAGAATTTTCAGAAAACTAATGAAATTGAGAGATGGTATAATAAATTGAAATGCACAGTGAAAATGTTTGCCTGCCGAATTTCCTTGGTAAATTTTTTTCTTTTACTTAGATATAAACAGATGTGGTATGAGTGCCAATGAGACAACTCTGCATCCAAGTCACAATACTTAACTTAGTTTACTTAAACTGTAATTTTTTCCCAGTTTCTTAGTAATTATTTCAGTTTAAACATTAACTTATTTCATTTTCCCTGTTATTACCTCTATCTTGTTTATTCTGGAAAAAAACACTATTATTTAATGCTACATGCCTTTCAGATTAACTGAAAAATGGCTAAGAAATCGTTTAACAATTTTCTTTTATGGATTTCAAACAAATACACAATGACATTTTCCAATATAAATGAAAGAAACAAGACAATATAATTAACGGTAATGATACCATTATTGATGGAAAAACACTTTAGTCATTTATTTTCATGAAACAATTGGTAGCTGATCGCTATGTAGTTATTTGGTCCTAAAATTATATCAGCTAAATGTATTACTGATTTTGTTTTCTGCGTTTCTAAACGTAACAACAGTGTTCAAGGTCAAATTGTCTCCATTTAAATCTTTCTAATGAATTATTGCAAAAGTTAAGCACAAAAGAAAATTGAAAACTATTTGTGTATGTTGAAGAGAAATCCTATTTTGTACTGCAATGTATTGTTCATGTTCATGCTATTAGTGCAGTCAAATTAAATTGACTATAAATATTTGTGAAATACTGTAAATTCAGAAATTATTGCGAGGTTTTTATTAATGCGAATAATGCGACTGTGTGAATATCGCAATAATAAGAACTCGCATTCTGATATCTGATGCATATATTTGTATGCAGCTTATAATTCCTGAAATCGCAATAATTAATCTCGCATTTATGTCCATTCTTCAAAAATCGCAATAATAAATGCACGCAATAATTTCTGAATTTACAGTATACAGTCAATATTATAAAGAACACCTTGTTTGAAGTCAAAAATGTGTTTCTGTATCGTTTTTATGTTGCCAGCTTCAATTCAAGACTTAGTTTTTTATCGAAATATTCCATTTGAAACAGTTGTAAGAGTCGCATATATCATAAAGAGACAGTTGAACTGTCCATAACAGGGAAATATAGAAATTTTATTTGTACCTTGCTCAATAGAGGATATATAATGCTCAGCAAAGCCTAGCATTCTTCCTGTGTCTAAGTTACATGTAAGCTGTGTACGAATAAATATTTTTAGATAATAAATACATGTAGGTATTCTTATATTTATTGTGGATGATTTTGTTGTTAAAATATCACTAGATTTTTTAACAAAAAATCATCCTTATGGAATTATGACAATAAATATATAAGAACAACTAAATCTAGTGATATTTATATGAAAATTAATGCATCCGTGAAATCATAAATTTATATATTTGACAGTCAGAAAAATACATGATTGATTTTGGTGACCTGTGACATGCTTATTTGAAAATAAAATAGAATATTATATATACCACATGTAAGTTATTTTTTCAAATTTACATAATGTTTAAATGATATATCAATGTATATCATGATGTATTACTACTTGAAGTTGTAACATTTGCTGTCTGTTCATAGAATTATTCCATCAAATCCTGAGATTAAACGGTTTTATCCTTCCTTCATGATTTTGTGCAATCATCCATGAAATTAGTTTCAATATGGCATAAACAAAATGGGCAGCCATAAGTAATCTTTTATCCATTTCAAAGAAGAAATCAGAAAGGTCCTACCAGAGGTGAGGGGGTGGACAAGGGTAAGGGAACATGGAAATGAAGGTGAAGTCAGGGGTTGTGAACTGGGGAGGAGGGGGAAAAGGGGTATGCAGGAAAAAAGGTTGACCAATTTTTGTTTGGGAGTAGAGGTGGTAGGAAGTGGGAACTGGGGACCCACCTGTCCACCCCTCAGAGGTTATGATGATTAGATAGGAAATTGTAGGAGGAATATATAAAAAAGCATTAAGAAACATGAGAAACTTTTCTCTCGAGTAGAATGACAAACTTAGAAGAAAAAAATACTGTTACTTGTTATCTGTTTTATTGTTTTGTTGGGTTGCTGTCTCAAACCAACAATTAACTGTACAGTGTTTTGATTTTTCCAAAGATGAGGTTGATTTATATATAGAATTAAATGGCCTCTTTGAAATCGTTTGAATTGTAAAAAAGTGAGTTTAATAATTGTGATCAAATATTTAAAATGACAAAAGGTATTTAATATTTATTTTTAGTTCTTTTTGAATAAATTATTCATTGATTCAACCTCGATCTATCTTGTTAATATACAATGTCAGATGTTTCTTATTTCAGTTTAGATTCAAGTTATTTTCGTTCAAATAAAAGCAAGGAGAAGAGATTTGGGAAGTATTATCAACAAACTTTATTTTGTTTGAAATGTTCTTAGGTGAAAAATGAGAAACAGATATTGCACAAGGACTTGATGTATATTGGAAATGTCTTAATTGAAACAGAACAGATCGAATTCTTATTCTAAAATAACTTTTTGTAATTTATTTTGTTAAAGGGTGAATGTTACTTAGGTCATTAAGAAATTCTTACATCATTTAAACTTATTTTGTTAGATTGAAAAAAAGAAATATTTATTTGGGTTTTACAAATTATCTCTATAGTTATAAAATTAATTAAATGCCTAGGTTGCCAATCCCTCTTGCATAGCAAAACCTTAGAATTTTTTGGCTGTCTTGTAAAAGCAAGTTTTTTTTGTTGTTGTTTTTTTCTATAAATATATATGGATTCCTAAATTGACTGATTATTCTAGAAATTTGTGATGCACCTATTAAAATCAGTTCTATATCTGTATATATATATGTATGAATAAAATAAGAGTGTTTTTTATATAACCTGAAGTATTTTACAGTGTTTTCACACTGTATACTTTATTGTCCAGTGTTATTATATTATTTTTTAGAGTTGACTATTTCCTAATTTCAGACACAAATCTATAGCCTCTCTTAGACACAATTGTTGTCAGATTTGGTTCTCTGTACATTTTTTTGTCCCTTCCAATATCTAGGATTTTCCTTATTGTGCACAAGTATTGGTTTAGCAGTTAATGTTTACATTTCATCCTCCCCAAACATTACTTCAATCACATATTAATTGCTGATGCCCATTGATTATATGAGGGTTTGGATGGGGATTTTTATTTCTGTATTCTTTAAATTTCTGCAGCATTTTTCTTTATCTTTAACAGGGCATAAAGATTACCATTTCCCGTTTCCCGGGGAAAGTAAATTATTACATGGGAAAGTGACATTGCAGTTGCTAATATCCCATCGGGAAAGTCGTTTTCCGGTAAATAAATAAAATAATTTGTCCCTATTACTTGTTTAAATGTCAAAATACTTCTGTAAGATCATCTGAGCGTTGAATTTCCATGATTTCATCACATTTTTATGCGATTTACACGTGTGCCTTTTGGTATTTAGTTAGATCGTTAGCGGACTGATTTAAATTTACGATATCCTGTTTGTAGCACGGGAACCAGTTTGTAAATATTGCGGACGCTCAGAAAATGAGCTTGCATAAATACTTTGACATTTCAAGCGCTAAAAGAAAAACAGAATACGATGTTAATGGGAATAGTATCCCAAAAACACGAGGATAATGAATATGACAGGGAAAAAAGGAACAGAACCTACCAAGTCAAGTGGGCGGACGAATTTCCCTGGGTCAAATTCAATGAGGGCAAGATGTATTTCACAATTTGCTTAAAATATCCTGAAATGGCAGGTGGAATGGCCTGTAGTTTCTACTCAGATTCATCTTCATTCCACAAGGCAACCCTCAAGAGTCACAACCAGTCTGTGAAACATTTAAATTGTGTCAAACATGCCCGACATGCATTGTTAACTAATGTAATAAATTTGTTAAACTTTTATGACTGATACTTTATGATATTTAAAAAAAAAAAAAGGGTAATGACATTGAGACACTTAAAACATAATATTTACAAACTCGAAGTGTACAGTCAGAGTACATTTACTGAAAAAACAGTCAATATTATTATTATATTCAGATCATCAACATAGATCAAGAAAGCAGAATTCAATCCAATCCAGCATTTATTAATGAACCACGTATTTTATGAACCAACCTACCTGTATTTTGTAACAAGAGTGCAACCCTGAAATGTCTCGCCTGTTTAATTATAATTCCATACACATAATATGGATTGTCTATTGCTTATAGTATATAAGTTTAAAAAAGTCACACAAAATTATCATAATCAGTTGACATGTTAAACCCTTAAAAGTATGCTCAGATTGTAGGATTTTGCATCTTAAATTTCAAAATTTTCTTGGGGGGCATGCCCCCAAACCCCCCTAACAAATTCGATCCGCTTCACGGGTCTCAACCGGGATAGTGTATTTGCACACGGGGAAGTGAATTTTTTTTATCACTTTGTCTTTCCCTTCGGTAAGTGGCCTGCCAAAAAATTCTTCATGCCCTGTTTAAAAATAATGCTTATTCTGTAGAATTCCTATGAATATGTTAGTACTATTAAATTTAATGAAATTTGGTGATTTCTTTATTCTGCACTATTATTTCTGTAATCAGTATTGTATAACATTAGATTCTTTTATTTTCCACAGTTATTCTTTATACTTTTGCACACCATTATTCTCTATTCATTATATTTTTTGCACATTTTACTCTTTTCATTATATTTTTTGGTCATTATTCTCTATTCTGTAAACCCCATCCAGACCCTCTTATATAGTTAGGTCTAAATGATATCTTCTCAATCCCATCATTGATTTATCACTGTTTTCATTCATAGAAAAAAGAAGATCAATTAAATCTTTATAGTTTACTGAAACTGGATCAAGGTTTAGGACAATTAGAAAAGAGGTAATCTGACTTCAATAGACAATTGATATTCTAAGGAGAGTGTCACTGTCTTATAGCCTAAAATTGCTCTGATATCTGCAAACTACTTGTTACCATGGGATTGGAAGGTCCTTTGAACCAGTTCCCAAACAGGTTATTAGATAACAGAGCATTAGTCTGTTTATGTCCATGAAGTACATTTTTGTTCCATTTTTTTTGTGGAGTTAAAGTTGAACAGAATTAAGAATTTCTTGAATCAGACTTGGGAACCATCTTGAAGTTAAATGTCAACTTTTCGTCCATGCAATCCAAATGTGGATAGGTGGAAATTAGAAAATCAGACGGAGCTGTATTTGCGGAGGCTGTCCACCAAAGACCAAATGACATAGATTGTTAGCAGTTAAAGGTCACCGTATAGTCTGTATTTATTATTGTCATAAAGAAGTTTTTTGCATAGCACTAAAAAATGGGGAGAAGATACATGTATAACAAGGGGGAATAATTGTTCGCAAGTGCTATTAAACAGACGCTGTCAAAATCAAAAGAATTTTACATCCTCGTCTGGAAAATTATGATATCACATGGGTTATTTAATGAAATTTGGTATGCAGTGTATTATCATTGGCATATCTTATTTCCACAGAAATTTTCGACCCAGTGTACTGTCAGTCATGGTTCATTAACTTTGAATATTTTGCATATTTCACATTGACATATTTTAACTATGCATTTTTCTATCAAATTACATTCAGGCAAGACATATCTCTGTCTCAACAATTTATTTAATCATCTAATTCCTTAAAAGAAACCATATCTAAAATAAGGCTTGTGTATTATTGGAAAGCTATAGATCATACTCTGTCATTTGGAAGATAGACTTTAGTTATATCTCCAATACAAATGATTGGAAAAAGTCATCGCAGTACTTTGTATAAAGGCACAATTAATTGGATATTTGATTTTTTTAGGACTGTATTTCCATCAGTGAATATTAACCTGATTTAGATAAATGTTTGGACAGGCCATTGATTCTAGTTAATTAACTGTTTTCTTGTTTTGTAAAATGTATTGCTAGGTTATTTAAAGGATGATTTGTTTTTGTTTTGATTGTAACATTAAATTTTTGGTTATTTTGGTGTCAGTACTTCAGTATTGTGGAAATCTGGTGTGTATTTTGTGGTGATATTGAATAGCCATGAGTATCTATTTATATAGTTAGGAGTACTTTAAAAAAAAACTTAAAATCAAAAGTTCCTGTGGTGACTTTGGTAAACTTTAAAGTTTTCATGTTGCTGTAATTCCAATTTCTCAATGAAAAATTCCTTAAAAGAATCATAATCTACCAATACAAAAATCGTATCTAATAAGAAAACTCAAAAATGTTATGATCTAATGTGAATAGATTGGTATTATAATATTTGTTTTTAACCTATGATATATGATGAATTTGGAACCTCATGTACCGGTACTTGTACATGTTATTTTCCACAATGTAGACTAATTAAGGAAGGGCAGTGACCCAGTGTTAATTTGTTTGTAATTCTGTTCAGCCATGCATGTCATATTTGAACTTTTTAAAATATGGTACTTGTAAATAGCTGAATAACAGATTTGAATTACTGTTTGTATATAAGATTAGTTTGTGGTTTGAACTTTACATTCTTTATATACAGTGAAAAATCTCTTTAAGGAACTCTGATAATCTCTGTTAAATTAATTAAATTATAAAGCCTGACATCTATTACACTACCAAATTAGACTATTTACCCGATTTGTAATAACATAAGCAACACGACGGGTGCCACATGTGGAGCAGGATCTGCTTACCCTTCCGGAGCACCTGCGATCACCCCCAGTTTTTGGTGGGGTTCGTGTTGCTTAGTCTTTGGTTTTCTATGTTGTGTCTTCTGTACTATTATTTGTCTGTTTGTCTTTTTATTTTTAGCCATGGCGTTGTCAGTTTATTTTCAATCTATGAGTTTGACTGTCCCTCCGGTATCTTTCGTCCCTCTTTTACAGACGCCTGTCTTTTGAGTTCTTCTTCAGTATTTGTATGGTTTGTTTTCTGACTAATGGGAGGTACATATAAATCCCACGTCTTCTGTCAGAGCGAGGGCCTTGATGACCGAATGGTCAAAGTACTTCATCTGCTGCGATCACTAGCCTGTCAACACTGAGGTTGAGAGTTTGAACCCTGCTTGTTGCAGGTGCGTTTGATTCCCATCTTAATTAACTAGGATTGCAGGTTTTCCTGCCATGATCAGTGTTTCTCTCCTGACACTGCAGCTTTCTCTACCAATAGCAGTCTTAATGATAAACATTTGAATCCACAGGCCCGAAGCTCAATTTATGAAAATTTTAGATGGACAGTCAGTGTTGTCCTGTAGAGAAGACTTTTACAGGTCCGAAAGCAATTTTACAAGCCTGGGCTGGTGGGCCTTTGGTTAATCATGAAGACTGCAATAGAAATTGCCACCACCATAAATCCAAGAGTGCTGAAAGTTTTGTTAATCACCCAACAATCAATTAATAAATCAGCCCTTTCAGGACAATAGAGTTCACAAATTTTTAACTGTATCACTTTGTAGGTACTGTCATGTAGAAAAGTCTTCACTTTACCAAAGTTTAATTACCGAGTTATATTCATTTGGTGCTTTTTCCTGATATAATTCAGTTAAAAACAGTTTATCTGTTTATCCCAGGTTTGGTTTTGGATGAAATCAATTTCTCATCCTACTTTACAAATTTGAATTGAATGAAAATGCGATTATATATTGATACTTTAGGTATTGATTACCAGCGTCTATTTCTTGTCTTGAAACATACATAATTGATAAAAGATACTTCAAAGTTTATGAAATGAAAGTGATTTACGATCCAGACAAAAGGAAGCTCCATATATTGTTGATTTGCTCCAAGATTCTTTGGAAGCTTTTCCATTACCTTTAGAATAACTTTTCGTGTTTTCTGGTAGTCGTAAAGAATCAGATTTGCACATGAAAAGAATTGAGAGATGACAAACAGTTGTATAAATATCATGACGGTTCATAACGAATAAGATTTAGAAAGGAAATTGATAGATTTTATTATGTGATACCCTTTCACATTATAAGTGCTAAGTCATGTCTTTGTAGGAATCAGACAAATTAACAAATTCATAAAATAGAAGCGAAAAAATATTATTAGATAATCTGAATTATGGATATGATTATGATTCAGAAATTGCAGAGAATTATTGGTATATATATTTGTTCATGTATGGTTAAATAAGGAAACTTTTCTGTAAAGGATGTGTGCTTAGTTGTGCTTTACTTCAAGTACAAGTTACAATTTTTTTAAGTTTTTTTTAAATGTAATCATTGATTTGTTTTACCAATAGTCATATAGTAGAATACTTCACAGTGAATGACATCAGGAAAAGACAATTACATGTAGTTCCTTTTTCTATTTTTTAAAATACATTGTTTCGGGATTTCAATTTTAGTATGACATGTATGTGATAGAAAGTTAATGTCGCCTCTGAAATATCTATTTTTTCAATTTTAGCAGTTGTTGACTGTTTATGTTGAAAACTATAACAGCTAGTATAAAAGAGTAAATTGCAAAATGATCAGCACAACAAGATGTATCTACTCTGAAAATTGGAGAAAACCTATCGACCTGTTTTGGAGTTATTTCACTTGAAATATACATTTTCAGCTCACCTTTCCTTGAAAAGGAAATGTGAGCTTCGCCATCACTTGACATCCGTCGTCGTCTGTCCGGTTTAAACTATTTCAAAGATCTTCTCCTCTGAAACTACTGAACCAATTCCAACAAAACTTAAGCTGAATGATCCTTAGGGTATTTAGAATAAAGTTTGGGTTTTATTTTCTGTTTCGTGAAAAACGTGGCCATCATGGCTAAAAATAGAACATTGGGGTAAAATGCAGTTTTGACTTATATCTCAAAAACTAAAGCATTTAGAGCAAATATGAAATGGGGTATAAATGTTCATTAGGTCAAGTTCTATTAGCCCTGAAATTTTCAGATGAATGTAACTACCTATTGTTGGGTTGCTGCCACTAAATTGATAATTTTAAGGAAATTTAGCAGTTTTATACGACCGCAAAAAATTTTGTGGTCGATATTGGTATGACGTTACGTCGTCGTCTTGGTTTTCGCACTCTAACTTTAGTTTAAGTGAATGGATCTCTATGAAATTTTACCATAAGGTTCAATATCACAAAAGGAAGGTTGGGATTGATTTTGGGGTTATGGTACCAACAGTTAAGGAATTAGGGCCAAAAATAAGCATTTTGTAACTTCCAGACATAACTTGTGTGTTAGTGTATGGATCTCTGACTTTGTACCACAAGGTTCCATATCACAAAGGGAATGCTGGGATTGACTTTTGGGGTAATTGCCTCAAAATTTTAGGAATTAGGGCCAAAAAGGCAAAAACAAGCATTTTCTAGTTTCATGACAATAACTTGTGTGTAAGTGTATGGATCTTTCTGAAATTGTACTACAAGGTTCCATATCACAAAGGAAAGCTGGAATTGAGTTTGGGGTAATTGCCCTAAACGTTTAGGAATTAGGGGCCAAAAGGGCCAAAAATAAGCATTTTCTAGTTTCCAGACAATAACTTGTGTTCAAGTGTATGGATCTCTGAAATTGTACTGCAAGGTACCATACCTCAAAGGGAAGGCTGGGATTGAGTTTGGGGTGATTAATCATAAGGGGTTCAAAAATTGGGGGATTTTTTTTTTTCCTTTTTCCTTTTTTTTTCTTTAAAATTTTCCATTTTAAGTTGGTTATTTCTGATTTATATTTAAAAGCAAATAATAATGATATGGCAGGAGATACACACCAAACAGGATGTGTTAATTATTATATAATAAGTATTGTGCAATAGCAAAAATTTTCAATTGCACAGTATTGCGCAATAGCAAGAAATCTTCAATTGCACAGTATTGCGCAATAGCAAGAAATATCGCATAGCACAATATTGCGCAATAGCAAGAAATTGTCAATTGTACAGTATTGCGCAATAGCAAGAAATACTCAATTGCACAGTATTGCACAATTGCAAGAAATATTCAATTGCACAGTATTGTGCAAAAGAAGATACTTTGTATAAATTGCTTATTTCTTGACCAATTTCAATGGGGTTTATTCTTGAACTCTTGGGGTTCTTTAATATGCTGAATCTAACTGTGTATTAAGTTTTGGATTTTGGGCCCTGTTTTAAATTGATCCACATTGAGTCCAAAGGGTCCAAAATTAAACTTTGTTTGATTTCATCAAAATTGAATTATTGGGGTTCTCTGATATGCCGAATCTAACTGTGTATTTAGATTCATAATTTTGGTCCCGCTTTTCAAATTGGTCTACATTAAGGTCCAAAGGGTCCAAAATTAAACTTAGTTTGATTTTAACAAAATTGAATTCTTAGGGTTCTTTGATATGCTGAATCTAACCATGTATTTAGATTTTGATTTTGGGCCCCGTTATCAACTTTGTCCACATTGAGGTCAAAAGGGTCCAAAATTAAACTTTGTTTGATGTCATCAAAACTGAATTATTGGGGTTCTTTGATATGCTGAATCTAACTGTGTATTTAGCTTTTTGTTTTTGGTCCCGCTTTCAAATTGGTCTACATTACATTTGTAAGGTCCAAAGGGTCCAAAATTAAACTTATTTTGATTTTAACAAAATTGAATTCTTAGGGTTCTTTGATATGCTGAATCTAAACATGTATTTAGATTTTTGATAATGGGCCCAGTTTTCAAGTTGGTCCAAATCGGGTCCAAAATTAAACTTTGTTTGATTTCAACAAAATTGAATATATGGGGTTCTTTGATATGCTGAATCTAACCATGTATTTAGATTTTGATTTTAGGCCCGTTATCAACTTTGTCCACATTGAGGTCAAAAGGGTCCAAAATTAAACTTTGTTTGATTTCATCAAAATTGAATTATTGGGGTTCTTTGATATGCTGAATCTAACCGTGTATTTAGATTCTTAATTTTGGTCCCGTTTTCAAATTGGTCTACATTAAGGTCCAAAGGGTCCAAAATTAAACTTTGTTTGATTTCAACAAAAATTGAATATATGGGGTTCTTTGATATGCTGAATCTAAACATGTATTTAGATTTTGATAATGGGCCCAGTTTTCAAGTTGGTCCAAATCGGGTCCAAAATAAACTTTGTTTGATTTTAACAAAAATTGAATATATGGGGTTCTTTGATATGCTGAATCTAACCATGCATTTAGATTTTTGATTTTGGGCCCTGTTATCAACTTTGTCCACATTGAGGTCAAAAGGATCCAAAATTAAACTTTGTTTGATTTCATCAAAATTGAACTCTTGGGGTTCTTTGATATGCTGAATCTAACCATGTATTGAGATTTTGGATATTGCACCATAATAGGTGAATGTCCAATTTAAAATTTTAAGTTCTTAGACCACATTCATTCTGTGTCAGAAACCTATGCTGTGTCAAATATTTAATCACAATCCAAATTCAGAGCTGTATCAAGCTTGAATGTTGTGTCCATACAAGCCCCAACTATTCAGGGTTCGACCTCTGCGGTCGATCAAGCTGCGCCCTGGAGCATTTTATTGGTTATTATCTTGAATATTATTATAGATAAAGATAAACTGTAAACAGCAAAATGTTCAGCAAACTAAGATCTACAAATAAGTTTTATTTGACCAAAATTGTCAATTGACCCTTAAGGAGTAATTGCCCTTTGAAGACAATTTTACACTATTTGTTTATCATGTTTTCTAACTTTAAAAATCTTCTCCTCTGAAACTACTGAACCAAATTAAATCTAACTTAAGCTGAATGATTCCTAGGTTATCTAGAATATGAAAGTTTGTGTTTTATTTTCTGTTTCCTCAGAAAACATGGCTGCCATGGCTAAAAATAGAACATAGGGTAAAATGCAGTTTTGACTTATATCTCAAAACTAAAGCATTTAGAGCAAATCAGACAGGAAGTTAAAGTATTCATTAGGTCAAGATCTACCTGCCCTGAAATTATCAGCCAAATCAGGTTTCTGATTTTTAGGCTATTGCCCTGAATTGATGATTTTAAGGAAATTTTGCAGTTTTTGGTTATTATCTTGAATATAATTATAGATAAAGATAAACTGTAAACAGATTGTCTTGAATATTCATTATAGATAAAGATCAATTGTAAACAGCAAAATGTACAGCAAAGTAAGATCTACAAATAAGTTTTATGACCAAAATTGTCAATTGACCCTTAAGGAGTTATTGACCTTTGAAAGACAATTTTTCACAATTTGTTCATCTAGTTTGCTTACTTTAAAAATCTTCTCCTTTGAAACTGTTGAATCAATTTCAGCCAAACTTGGGCTGAATGAGTTTCAGAGTATTTAGTATAAACTTTGTATTTTATTTCCTTGTACGTCAAGAGACATAGCCACTATGGCTAAAATGGAACATAGGGTAAAATGCATTTTTGCTTTTGAAGAAAATATGACAGATACAAAGAACATTTAAATGGCATTTTAAGCCACTCATTAATATATATTGAAAAGCAAAATAATCATTGATAACAGATTAAAGCAAAAATTAAAGGTGAGCGATTCAGGCTCTTGAGAGCCTCTTGTTTTCAAATTTTGTAGTATTTTTTGGCCCTTGCCAC
This sequence comes from Mytilus coruscus, assembly GCA_017311375.1. Taxonomy (NCBI): domain Eukaryota; kingdom Metazoa; phylum Mollusca; class Bivalvia; order Mytilida; family Mytilidae; genus Mytilus; species Mytilus coruscus. The sequence goes on along the minus strand of CM029597.1, from coordinate 90,619,231 downwards.
AGCGAAATTAATTTCCATTCTCTAACTTTAGTTTGCCTTAACCAAATTCTATGAAACTAATACACAGTGCTTATTACCACAAAACGTGGACCAAGTTTGAATTTGGGTGGTATCACTTTACTACATGTATTCTTGAGTTATGTCCATTTATAATGTTATAAGCAAGCGGTGGCATCATCTGTACCCCATGGACACATTCCATGAAAAATGATCCACAACACAAAGAATAACTAGTATCTTGTATGGACAGTGATGGAATGTGGATTTTAATCCTCATTAGCAGGCTGGCATTTTTTCATGTGAACAAGACCAGCAGTTGTGCCTCTTGTTAGGTTGCTGTCTCATTGATGTACAACACACATTTCTTTTAAATCATTTAATTATATCATACATGTAATGTGTGTCATTTTTACTTTTCCAGAGCCTGATGAAATTGACCACAAGCCTTTTGAAAAGAGAATTTTCTGCCACACCAGATCTTACAACAGATGATGGACAAGAGCATAAGTAAGATCATTATATGAATTAATTATATACTGCACGGTAAATTCAGAAATTATTGCATGCATTTATTATTGCGATATTTGAAGAATGGACAAAAAATGTGAATTTATTTATTGCAATTTCAGGAAAACTGAAAAGATATAAGTATCAGATATTGTGCAAGTTCTTATTATCAGATACTAACCCAAACATATTATTCACATTAATAAAAACCTCGGTAATAATTTCTGAATTTACAGTATATATGTTCTCTACATTCATGACATTTGCAAATGTCACATTGCTTTTCGGTGAAAAATAGAAAAGAATTTAGTCATAGATAATAAATGTAAATTTTTGTCTTGTTTCTCATAATGCTAAAGACTAATGAAACATTTGTTTCCCAGGCCAAAGGTATGCATTGTTTACATTTTTTTTCTTTTTATACAACCAGTTGTTTGTAAACTTTTAAATATTTTTCTTTATATTGAACATTTTAAATATAGGACCAGACCAACATGTATAATTATATATAAATAATTAATCTTTATGGTAAAGTAACCCATTGGAGAATAGACCTTATCGCTATTTGGAAATCTGCGCCGCTTGACCCGAGAATCTGCGCCTCTTGAACTTTTGACGTCATACAACAATCACTTTTCCATTGTGGTGTCAGATATTTTCTATTATGACTTCAAAATTTTACGGAACCTTTGTAATGTCCAGTAATGGTGGACAAATAGCGATAAGGTGTATAGCACAGAGGTCAGTTATACCAGTAATGAAGCCCATCTTTCATTGAATAATTACATACAGCTTCATCATACATGTACATGTAGTATCAGTAATTCAATTTTTTTCAACTAGTAATTAATTTCATGAGACTCATCGTCATTGCATTTATTCAGAGTTAAAGCTATTTTAGGAATTTACATGCATATAAAAAATGTTCATGAATAAAATTTATAGTACATGTACATTGAAAACCATTTTCTGTGAAAAATAGAATGGGAAATTTTGCTTTTTCCATTGGATAATAATTGTGAAGTGTTAGATAATGTTGTAAGGCAGCCCTTACATTTAAAGATAATTTTTAAAGACTTGATTTGGACGGGTTATAAATATTTTTTGATGGCAATGTACTTGTTATCACCTAATACCTGTGTAATAATTGTATCTTTAAAAAATGCAACCTAGTTAAGTGACAATATCGTTGTTATGTAATTGTATACCCTCTGTATGGAAAAGTTACAATTTTGTGGTATTTTAGATTTGCCTGAATTCACTGAAGGGAAGATGAAGACATTTCATTACTTGAATAATCAGCATCTGATTTAAGTTTATTTTGAACAAAAGCATTGTATTAATTAATGATCAGTTAGATGAATATTTATCTGGTAACATTGCTGTCATAGCTACCCAATGTTACCTTTGATTTAATTACCACAGTCAGCCCCACTATTAACCAGACTGGTTTTACTTTCAAAAGCTTCTACTGAAACTACATGAGGAAAAGTTTTGAGACTTTATGGAAAGATAAAACAAAGCTATCATGGCTATATCCGTAGCTTAATTGTTTTGTTTAGAAACTATGAGAAAATCTTATAGGAATATTTGTTGATATTATGAATAAATACATGTACCAGATGGGGGATAATTTTCTTAGGTTCCTTGGAGCCTCTTGTTTTTGTGGTTTGTTAAAATTACTGTCTCATCATGCTTATAAATGTAATACACCACATTGACATTCAATCTTTACTTTTACTGTTTCAACAATATATTTACTGGCCTGGACCAGAGGGCTAATGTCACTGTAGTTAATAGCTTTGACTGGGCCCCGTGATCTGTTGCAAGGCAAATATCTACCCTAGTGCAAGTATACCCACCTTTTTCAGGGCCAGTCTAAAATTCCTGTCCTTTATTGTGTTCAACCCACTAAAAAGTGGAATAACAAAATACAGAACTCCAAGGAAAATTCAAAACGGAAAGTCCCTTATCAAATGGCAAAACCAAAAGCTCAAACACATCAAACGAATGGAAAACAACTGTCATAAAAACTGCTAATATACCTATCATTTTTAGGTTAACTTGTACTTTAATTGTCCTGAATATGTATGAAATATTTGTCACTGGACATCAAGTAAAAAATCAACCAATTCTTTTATTCATAAATATAATGTTATGAGAAGATCAAATAACTTCTGATTCTTACAAAAGACGGAACCACTTAGAAAATCCATAATTTTGATTAATGTTTTACATCATACATCATTTTCATGTTATATAGATATTGCACATGGAAGCATGTTATTATGGCGTGTTTTGTACAGAAAATTGTAAATTTACATCCTTTTAATGCTACACCAAAGAATAAGTCAATACATTGAGCATCTTTCATACTTTTAACAGAATTACGCAGGAACAATTGATGAAAATTGGATTAAAACATCATACTGTTTGGAATTGACATTGAATTTTCATTCCTTGTGTCAATTGCGTTGTTTTGAATTCAATGGTTTTGAAATGAAATTAACAAGGACTGTCAGATGCATTCAGCACATACTGGTATAATGACAGATCTATTAAATTTACTCACACCTGTGTTAGAAATTGGTCTCATCCCCTCACATGTTAGGACTGAATTATGATATAAAGTTTTCTGATATAAAGATTGACAGAAATTTAGAGGTGAAAAAGCTTCAGGAAAGATTTGTAACAAAATTTGTTGAATATATTTTGTGTTTATCTATACTTGCCAACAAAAAACTATGTTTGAGCGTAGCTAAATTAAGCCGTGACTAGTAAATATTGGTTCAGGTTTACCGTTAGTGAAAATTTTCAAAAAACTGATTAGACATACATGTATAGAAGTAGTTTTTGGAAGTGAATTTTCAGGCAAGTATAGATTTAATAAACCATTTTGGCAAAACTGCTTATTTAGCTGAAATGTTAAGATTAGGTTAATCTCAGCTGTGAGTGCTGTAATAACTGGCCACTTCAATGTCATCACAATAAAACAGACTTATTTTACCATTGAATTGTTCAAAATTTTGTCATATTGGTGCATTCCATACCATATGTGTTTTGATCATTCTTGAAGGTCACATAATATTGCTTTTACCCACATTGTTTGGTTCTTAGGCATGTTAGGGGATTAACTAAATCTTAATGCCACTCATGCCACATATTCTTAATGATATTTACATTTAAAGAAATAAGACCAATTCAGAAATGAGTTCAAATTTCTTAGCTTCGACTCAATGATTTAATTTCAGTTCATCTTTATTATTTAGAACTTAATCAATTGTAATATCGTTGTCTAGCTTTCATAGATAAATAAATGGTTATCGGACATGTAAGAGATAATTGTTACAACACTAAAGTAAATAGATTGATAATTTAGTCTGGGAATACATGATTTATTTATGAGTTGTAATTTGCTCTGAACTAGCCTTAAGTAACTTCCAGTACTCTTAGATTGCTACTTTGTGTCTTTTGTTTTTGGTTGGTTGTTTTGTTGTATATGAGTCTTTGAGAATAAGGACATGTGGTATGATTGCCAATGAGAAAACTATCCACAAGGATGAGGGAAGGTTGAGTGCTCACAAACATGTTAACCCCCACCACAATAATGAATATGTTGCTGTCCCAAGTCAGGAGCAGGGAATACACTTTAAAATTTCACTCCAGGGGCCCAACTGACAAAATGTGAAAATTTGGTATTGACCATATAGGAATTTTCTGTAAAAAGTTAGGGGCCAAGCCAAATTTTCAGTAGCATTGGCTTAACTGGGCCTCTGTAAAGCTTATTCCCTGCAGGAGCCTGTTATTCTGTAGATGATGTTGGTTGTTGTCTGCCTAATGTTATTGTTTAAACATAAATCAGGCCTCTTGTATTTTGTTTACATTTTGTCATTCTTTGGTCTTTAATAGTTTACTATGTTTATGGTATGAGATTTTCTTATAATCTTGTTTAATGTTTACTGTGGATTCATTTATTTTAGTGGGTACCAGTTTTTTGTGGATTGAGGAAAACTTGCATTTTTGTGGATATCTGATTTTGTGGTTAATTTGCTTAAGTCTGTATACATTCTTATAGAAAATTTGTAACTCGTTACATGTACATTTGAATTCAAGGTTCCCAGGTACCCACATGAACCAGGAAATCCACAAAAATAGGTATCCAAGGAATAATTATAAATCCACAGTATGCTGAAGAAATTTTCCATGTCTGAAATTACTTTCAATTGGTGAAATTCTTGATGAGAGGGGAGATTTGGTTTTAGAAAACATATATTGATATTTTTATGATACTAAATACTGAAATATAAAAATATATTTGTCTAATTATTTTTTTCTGCAATTTAAATAATTTCAAGCAAATATGTTGACATTCAGTTCTCAAAACAAAAAAGTGAATCAGAGAGTCATCGGTTAAAATTCTTTAATTAATAATGATAATATAGGGTTCACTCTAAAAAGCATATTTTAACAGCAATGATGGTTCCTTATTGTTATATAAAAAAAGGATTTATGGTGCAGAACATGCATTTTTAGCACAGTCTGGGTTGTTTATTTGCACCATACTGGAGCTATTTACATTACCAAACAGACACCACATTTAAAGAGAAAATGCAGAAATCCCTCCCAAAGTACACTTTATCTGACTACTGCAAAGCATCCTGTGGTATCAAACATTTCTCCATTTTCAATAGGTGTATTTTGTAATATTTAAAATACTCATGTTACAATATTTTTTTGAAATGTATAAAATCTTTATAATACTAGGTCTTCAAAATGAATTGTAATCTGATATGAATTTAGTAGTTTTAAAATTTACAAATTTTGAAACCCTCTCCCCTTTTTGGCATATGATAACCTTCAATTTTCCATTTATAGACTATTATACCATATATATCTTGTTAGTAAGATGATTGGGACTATTATGACATATGGTACATTATAAGTACACCGATGTCCTTGATATAAGTTGTTACCTGTAATGTTAACCAGGTGTATACAGGTGTTACACTTTAGGCTGACATAAGCTTATGTCATAATAACATGCAATAGATCTGTAATTAGTTGTCATTAAGGTGTGAAAAAGATAAAATATTAATGGTCTTTTACTAATAATTCTGACATATAACATGCAGTCTAATTTGTTCCTTGATTTGGCCTTTTGATCTTTAAGTAGAGTAACATATAATATACATGTTATACAGGTTTTTTTTTTATCATGCACTCCTTGTCCCGACTTCATGTGTGTGTTTTCAACTTACATCTTCTTTGTCTTGGTAATTTAGTTTATGAAATTATATAGACTTTCTGGGATGCACTGAGGTTTTTACATGAAAAAAATAGTTAAGAAAAGATTAGTGAGACAGCAATTTGAAAATAGTGATATAAAACCAAAAATGACTTTTTTCCAGTGGTATTTACATGAACAAAAGATGTTAAGAAAATAACAATGAAACAGCAATTTGACAACAAAGATAAACCAGAAATAGATATCTGTGCTTAAAATTAAAAAAAAAACAAATGGTATTTTTAAGTCAGGATAATAATAAATATACAGACCCATTGCAGATGATCTTTTTAATATTCGATTTTCAATTTATTGATTTTATTTCCTATTTGAAGGTCTTCAACTGGAAGGTAAGAAAATGAATCTGAAATGAAAATGTTTATTTATATATATTTATAAATATTTTTATTAACATGTTAACATTTTATTTATAATATACTAATATTGCTTTTTTTGTAGAAAGTTATTTTGTACTTTCTTTTAATTTTTGTGTCATTTTCACTGTATTTTAACAGAATTTACTCTTGCATTGAATTTGATGTCCAATTTACTAAATGTGTACACATTAAGTTCACAGTCATTTGATAAAAAAAGTAATTTTAACAGCACACATTTAGGTTTGTTTTTCACCCATGATTGTTATATTATGAGCGTGTTAAGTTAGAAATTATGAGTGTTCTAGATGAATTAAGTCATTAATCATGTTTATAGCTTTTTAATCGTTTTCAATTGTTAATTTTATTTATTTAGTTTTTGTACTTGTTTATTAATTGTATTAGATGAATGATTATAGCTTCATTTGAATCCTCTTTAAATACACTGAAGGGTTGATTGGATAATATTTTCATGATTTTGTTAATTACAAAATTTGTGGTCTATACAGTTAACAATATAAAAATATATCCGCCAGAGTTCAAGTGAAGTGGATGTAAGCATTTATAGGAAACCATACGGCCTTCAACAATGAGAAATACCCATACTGTACAGTCTACTTTACAATAGTCTTTATGTTAATAAATGGAGCAACAGCATGCATAAGTTCAGGCAAAAAATATGTTCATAGTTTGTATCTTTTGAATTATATATAAATCTGGAATATTTTCAAATTCTAGGTGTAGAGTTTAATTTTTAGACTGGCAAAGTAAAGTAGGTTTCATCTATTGCATTATGATCAATACAAATGTATAACAATAATAATTAGAAAAAAAGGTAAATAAACATCCACTAAAAGTGAAAGTAATTATGAGAGCCAAAACAAGTAGAAAAAATAGCAGAGGGCAGAAAAATAGTTAAATCTAGAATTATGGCTATTTTGAGTGAATTGCAAATTGATATATATTTGAGTTAGCTGTTCAATCAAAATTGTTTACCAACTTAGGTTGTTTGAAAATTGTGACTGTGATCTGATTCAAGTCCGATTCAGAGTTAGAAAGAAGAAAGTAATTTAAAACATAGATGGTTAAGTTTTAATTTTTCCATTATATCTTTCAGAACAGCTTTGGGAGTATGGAGGACAATCCTGGAAGAGACAGAAAGACTCGCCAAGGCTCGGCTTCAGGCAGCAGAAATATACATGGAGAAAATAGCTGAGCCTTTGAAACCTATTAAATCTGCAAAAATACAGTGCTATAAAAAGGTAAGGACCAAGGCTGTCCCACCAAGGCATACCTACACACTAAATAAACTCATCAAAGTTACCACATTTCATCTACAAAACACTCATCAGTGAGACTCGAATCAAAAAGTTAAAAAGACCAATATCATGAAAAAGAAGAGCATTGATGACCAAAACTTCTGAAAGGTTTTGCCAAATACAGCTAAGGTAATCTATTCCTGAGGTAGAAATCCTTCAAGTTAATATATCAGACAATTGAAAGTTTTGTAAACAGTTAATTGGAAAATATGACCAGATCAGTGATAATTCATGTCAACACAGACTAACTTACGATTGTCTACAAGCGTACAAAGCTGATTTATGCTTGCCTACAGGCTGCCTCACCTAGACTTGCGTACAGTTAAAGGCTGTCCTACCAGCTCACTTTTAAAAGGCTGGTCTATTGAGAACTTGGGATTGTGTCAGCAAGGCAGCAACCCAGCAACACTACACAAAAAAAGACTATCAGCCTAGAAATGATACATTAAAATTATAAGAAGAAAAGAAAAAATAATTTGAAGAAAGGGTTAATCAATTTCATGTGGATCTGTACGGATAAAAACAAAAACTAGGATACCATGATTTTCATCTTAAGATTCAAGCTCTCTCAAGCAAACATTATGATTCAAACTCCTTTTGGCAAGTTAACTTAAGATAAATTTGACTAATCTTTTAAGGTCTCTTTTGATCATAGAGCTTCTCATATATTTGGATACTGTAAATTCAGAAATTATTGGGTGCATTTATTTTTGCGATATTTGAAGAATGGACAAAATTGAGAGATTAATTAGTGAACTATATCCGGAAAATCTGTATACAGACATGTGTATAAGATATCAAAATGCAAGTTCTTATTATTGCGGTATTCATCTAGTCGCATTATCAGTGATTATTCGCATTAATAAAAACCCCACAATAATTTCTGAATTTACAATATTTATTCATCAGTGTCTTTAAAATGATTAGGTTTGAGCGTCAACGATGAAAGTTTATCCAGAGCTTCCTACACAGGAAATTAACAAAGTGTATTTTTAGCTCACCTGGCCCAAGGGCCAAGTGAGCTTTTCTCATCACTTGGCGTCCGTCGTCCGTCGTCGTCCGTCGTCGTTAACTTTACAAAATCTTCTCCTCTGAAACTACTGGGCCAAATTTAACCAAACTTGGCCACAATCATCATTGGGGTATCTAGTTTAAAAATTGTGTCCGGTGACCTGCCAAACCAACCAAGATGGCCGCCATGGCTAAAAATAGAACATAGGGTAAATGTATATTTTGGCTTATAACTCTGAAACCAAAGCATTTAGAGCAAATCTGACATGGGGTAAAATTGTTTATTAGGTCAAGATCTATCTGCCCTGAAATTTTCAGATGAATCGGAGAACCTGTTGTTGGGTTGCTGCCACTAAATTGGTAATTTTAAGAAAATTTTGAAGCTTTTGGTTATTATCTTGAATATTATTATAGATAGAGATAAACTGTAAACAGCAATAATGTTCAGCAAAGTAAGATCTATAAATAAGTCAACTTGACCAAAATGGTCAGTTGACCCTTAATAAACAGTTAATTGGAAAATATGACCAGATCAGTGATAATTCATGTCAACACAGACTAACTTACGATTGTCTACAAGCGCACAAGGCTGATTTATGCTTGCCTACAGGCTGCCTCACCTAGACTTGCCTACAGTTAAAGGCTGTCCTACCAGCTCACTTTTAAAAGGCTGGTCTATTGAGAACTTGGGATTGTGTCAACAAGGCAGCAACCCAGCGACACAAAAAACAAGACTACCAGCATAGAAATGATACATTACAACTATAAGAAGAAAAAAAAAAATAAATTGAAGAAAGGGTTAATCAATTTCATGTGGATCTGTATGGATAAAAACAAAAACTAGGATACCAAGATTCCAACTCCCTCAAGCATGTCAAGCAAACATTATGATTCAAACTCCCTTTGGCAAGTTAACTTAAGATAAATTTGACTAATCTTTTAGGGTCTCTTTTGATCAGAGAGCTTCTCACTTATTTGGATACTGTAAATTCAGAAATTAATGCGTGCATTTATTATTGCGATTATTGAAGAATGGACAAAATGAGAGATTAATTAGTGCTATATCCGAAAATCTGAATACAGACATGTGTATAAGATATCAAATGCAAGTTCTTATTATTGCAGTATTCATCTAGTCGCATTATTTGCATTAATAAAACCCCACAATAATTTCTGAATTTACAATATTTATTCATCAGTGTCTTTAAAATGATTAGGTTTGAGCGTCAACGATGAAAGTTTATCCAGAGCTTCCTACATAGGAAATTAACAGTAAAGATTTTTAGCTCACCTGGCCCGAAGGGCCAAGTGAGCTTTTCTCATCACTTGGCGTCCGTCGTCCGTCCGTCGTCCGTCCGTCGTTAACTTTACAAAATCTTCTCCTCTGAAACTACTGGGCCAAATTTAACCAAACTTGGCCACAATCATCATTGGGGTATCTAGTTTAAAAATTGTGTCCGTGACCTGCCAAACCAACCAAGATGGCCGCCATGGCTAAAATAGAACATAGGGTAAAATGTATATTTTGGCTTATAACTCTGAAACCAAAGCATTTAGAGCAAATCTGACATGGGGTAAAATTGTTTATTAGGTCAAGATCTATCTGCCCTGAAATTTTCAGATGAATCGGAGAACCTGTTGTTGGGTTGCTGCCACTAAATTGGTAATTTTAAGAAAATTTTGAAGCTTTTGGTTATTATCTTGAATATTATTATAGATAGAGATAAACTGTAAACAGCAATAATGTTCAGCAAAGTAAGATCTATAAATAAGTCAACTTGACCAAAATGGTCAGTTGACCCTTAAGGAGTTATTGCCCTTTATAGTCAATTTTAACCATTTTTGTAAATTTTGTAATCTTTACAAAAATCTTCCCTCTGAAACTACTAAGACAAAATTAACCAAACTTGTCCACAATCATCATTAGGGTATCTAGTTTAAAAATGTGTCCGATGACCCCACCCATGAACCAAGATGGCCGACATGGTTAAAAATAGTACATAGGGTAAAATGCAGTTTTGGCTCATATCTCTGAAACCAAAGCATTTAGAGCAAATCTAACGAGGATAAAATTGTTCATTAGGTCAAGATCTATCTGCCCTTAAATTTTCAGACCAATCAGGCAACACGTTGTTGGGTTGCTGCCCTGAATTAGTAATTTTAAGAAAATTTTGCAGCTTTTGGTTATTATCTTGAATATTATTATAGATAGAGATAAACTGTAAACAGCAATAATGTACAGCAAAGTAAGATCTACAAATAAGTCAACATGACCAAAATTGTCAATTGACCCTGAAGGAGTTATTGCCCTTTATAGTCATTTTTTACAATTTTCATAAATTTTGTAAATTTTGTAAATTTTACAAAATATTTTCCACTGTAACTACTGGGCCAAGTTCATTATAGATAGAGATAATTGGAAGCATCAAGAATGTTCAGTAAAGTAAGATCTACAAACACATCACCATCACCAAAACACAATTTTGTCATGAATCCATCTGTGTCCTTTGTTTAATATGCACATAGACCAAGGTGAGCGACACAGGCTCTTTAGAGCCTCTAGTTAATTTATATGATATATGAGAGGTGGTGATAAGACATTTAAAAATAACTACAGCTTAAAAGTGAAAAAAAGTAAGGATATAAGGAAGAGCTTATATTAGATAAGCTTCTTATGGTATTAAACTTAGCCAAAACATAAGTTTATTTTTATATATTTGATTAAGGAAAGGGAAGTGTTAAACTGGAGTTAAATCTTATCTGTTAGAAAGTAAATAACAAAAGAAGGAAAAATAGAGAAAATAAATATTTGAAATATATTTTTGGTGATTTTATGCTTATTTATGGCTATTTACCTATTTAATGAATTGGTATAATTTACGATTTTGAATGGAAAGTTTATTTTTGAAGCATAATGTATTCTGTTTTGAGAATTTTAGTTTTGAAAAATGACTTTGATAAATAATTAAAAATATATTCATCAATATAAAGCATTTATAAAATTATGTCTCCCCCACAAATGTGTTGTAGCTCAATGGCTTCCAATGTGCATCAACTATTTTTGTCTCGCCTGCAACGAAAGCTGCGGCAGGCGAGACATTGGGATTGTTTTTTCTGGCTTCGATGACATCAACAATTGTTAAATTATCTGCTTAAGTTAGTTTGGTAAGAACTACTTGTGATAGATCAATGATATTTTGTATGAAGTTGCATTACTATCAGAAGATATCAGTTTGAAGACTATTTTGAGGCCTTCCCCCCTAGGCCATGGTCCAGTGACTTTATTAATATGCAATTTTCATTGTTAAGTTAGTTTGATAGGAACTACTTGTGATGGATCAATGATATTTTGTATGAAGTTGCATTACTATCAGTACATATCAGTTTTGCGACTACTTTGAGGTCCTGCTCCCTATGTCATGGTCCAGGAACTTTGAATTAATTAGCAATGGTGCTGTCCATCAGATTGTCTGCATACTTCAAAAATTCAGAAAAAAGTATTCCAAAGGGTTGTATGCAGATTTCAGCAGAACCATGAAAATTAAATATCCACAAAAATACATGTTTTCCTTGATCTACAAAAATTGGTATCCCATAAATCCACAGTTCTTTATTGACATCTGCAAACAATATAAGTAGGCGGAGTTAAACCTGTGTATAGGTAAATTTGATTATTTGATAATGTCCAATCAAATTTAAATATAATGTATACAAGTTTAAATCTGCCTTTTTATGTTGTTTTCAGATGTCAATCTTAATTACAATGCTTTAGCAAACATTGATACAAAAAAAGCAAGCAAGCCAAACAAACCTTTGTCTTGCTAGCATTATGAAAAGAGCTGTAAATTATAATTAATTTTCATGTCTGTATGTTTGTAGATGGTACCACAGTTGACCACTTATCAACAAGAAGTTAGTCAGACTGTGAATGAGATGGTCAAATCACAGAAAACCTATAATATAGACCAAACCCTGACTCATGATGCAAGACAGAAAGCTGCTGAAGCTAATGACAGGTTAGTTAAAACATTGACCAAACCCAGATTCATGGCGCTTCTTGTGGCAGCTATGCCCAACACTGCCCAACCCCTGACTCATGATGTAAAACAGAAAGATGCTGAGGCTTACTACAGGTAGGGCAGACATTGCCCAAACCCTGACTCATGATGCAACTTATGAGAGGTAAGCTTAATAATGTCCAAACTCTTGACTCATGATGCAAGACAAAAAGCTGCTGAGGTTAATTGAGAAAATTCTGAGAGTAAAAAATCAACCAATTTTGGAAATAATCAAATTATTTGCAACCATTTTAATTTATTGTAAATATTGATTTTAAATTAAGGAGGATTAGATTATTTTTAAATAACATCATAGAACTTTATGATTTGTTGTAAAGAAAGACTTTTAATTTGGGATCATTGAGAGTTTAATACATGCTTCCAAGAATTTAAATATGAGAGTAAATAATTATTTGTTTTATACATATTGCTTTTATTATTAATACAAGGAGAGAAAAATATTCGTTTTAACAGTAATACATGTATAATTTTATTTTTAGATTATCGAGAAAATCTACAGGAATTTTCACCTCCCTAGCAAGTTTACAGAAAAATTGTGCCAAGGTATGTATAAATATATAAAGTTCGGACTATACATGAAATATGTGCAACTGGACATTAAACAAGAAACAGTCAATCAACTACATAAAGTGATACCAACGTTTTTGTTCAATGCTAATAGATATAAGAAGATGTGGTATGAGTGCCAATGAGGCAACTCTGCATCTAAGTCAAAATTTATAAAAGTAAACCATTATAGGTCAAAGTACGGTCTCCAACACGGAGCCTTGGCTCACACCCAACAGCAAGCTATAAAGGGCCCCAAAAATTACTAATGTAAAACCATTCAAATGGGAAAACCAACGGTCTAATCTATATAAAAAAACAAGAAACACTTATAAACCACATCAACAAACGACAACTACTGAACATAAACATGCTAATGTAAATATTACAGTGGAAATAGTTCAACTGTCAAAAAACAATAACCTAGTAAACAATAAAGTTACAGTACACTCTATCTGGGAAGACTATTCTGTAGAAAATCACTTTTCTTAATGACTGATAGATTGTTTGTGTTTAACACTGCTTTCGGCACTCTTTAGTTATGTCATGGTGGCCATTTTTTATTGTTGGAGGAAGCTTGAGTACCAGTAGAGAACTACTGACTTTCAGCTGGAAAACTAGCAACCATAGTCAATTAAGGCGGAAGTCGAGTTCACCTTGCCATGGGCAGGGTTAGAATTCATAACTTCAGTGTTGACAGGCTAGTAGATTGACTACCAAGATCACTAGAATATAATAAGGGAATAATTGTAAGACTTCAGTTTTAAAGAACACAAGCCAACAGCTAACTGGTACAAGAGTGGTTGATCTATTGATAGCTGCTTAATGTTCATTCAGGAATATGTACTGATAATTCTTTTCTGAAACATAAGATATGATGGACTCTAAATGTTTATTTGTAACTCTCTTGTAGAGTTGCAGTCTCAGTGTAAATGTCATATTCCGTCACCTATTAAATTGATAAATACCGTTGGAACTCGAGTAATAGTCGATCCGACTATTAGTCGGTTGACCTTTCAGCTACAAATTCCAAGGATTTAGTCTTGACCTCGTATAAGTCGGACAAAATTTGGACATTTTTTTGCAGCTGACAGTTACTGAACGCCGGTAAAACCAATGCAAATCCAGGAATTATATTCATTTTCTGCATGAATGTTTGTTTGGTTTGAATTTAGTTGATGTTGATCATGATATTTTATATATTATATAATTAATAAAGATGTATTCATTCCTCTTGTTTTGTTCACTGTTTCATTAGCCATGTGTTGTTTACGTAATGCATCAATGATTTTGTAGGGTATGACTAATAGCCTATTGTTTGAGAAAAGCGAACATAAACCAATATGAACCTGAAAAAATTTAAAGTCAAACAAAATAATATTTTTACAGCACACATAACTCAGTGTTAAATGAGCATGTACACTTTATAATTCTTATTATATTGTGATGATTAAAGGATTAAAAAAATTAAGTGAAGCTAATCAACTTTATATTAAAATAACTCCAACTCATTAGTGTCATCTGTTTACCTATCACTGATATTTTTCACACCTTTAGTGAATACAACTCTTTGTCTCTTAATTAGGTGTTATCAATGGATTATATTGGCTTGTCAATCAATTTTGTGATTTTGTTTACCTGAGACATTTTAATGAATAATATTTTGATCTTGGGAGTGAATCTTAAAATTATTTTTGATTATTGTATGATTTATAAGTATTGAATTGATATCATGATATCACAATAATGACACAATAACTCCGCTGAATACATCCTTTCACATAGTTGGTACATTGTTATCTCCTTTTCATTTTTGGTTCTTGGCTCTTCTTTTGGGTTTATGAACAAACCATTTGACCATGAAAATCAATACCCAAACAAGAAACAGTGGGAATTTCAACACGAATTTGCAGAAAATTGATAACAAAGAACAAATAAAACACAAGGACAGTATTGTAGTCTTTTATTTTCAACAAAAACTTTTTATTTATTGACTTACGTAGGTTTGGCAATCACAACGTAGTTTTGACCAGGAAATTCACTCCTGACCACTTTTCTCAAGCTTGGAATTTTCCTCTGGTCGCTGGATCTCGCCTATTAGTCGGTACCCTCTCTGGATTATGAATTTTACTCCCAATTTTCCGACTAATAAGCGAGTAGGTACGGTAAGTATAAAAAATGGAACAAATATACTGAAGTTTTAAGGTAGTTTCACAAATTTTAAGCCAAGTAAAACACTAGTACTAGATCTGAAAATCATTATATTGATATGGTAAAGTCAATAAATTTGATGTTGAAAACAAAACCCAGAATAAAAATGAAATATGTCCACTCATTGGTACAATACCAGTGAAGGAGTTTCATGATTGAAATTCTTTATTATTTTTTGTTATATTGTTGTGAATAAGCATGTAATATTTGTCACTGAATGTTAATCAATCTTTCAATCAATAATTGAAATTCAGTTATAAGTTTGTTGTAGAAAGGGTAACAAAGGCTGAAAGATGAGAGAACAGACACAAAAATAATTTACTTTCTCAATTTGCTGAACAGGATATATTGAGAATTAAATGTTTTGATTTAATCTTTTCTCCTTTTCAGTTAAATACCAGACGAGATGGATGTGAAGTCAAGTCTACAAACTCACGAAATGAATATTTATTATGTTTAGCTGCAAGCAGTGCTCATCAACATCGGTATTATTCGACAGATTTACCTGATCTCATAGACGTAAGTAAATTTTATAAAATCTTTAGTAATTCGTAACTTTTGTTTGCAAGGTATGATTGAATAATTAAAGAGTAACTAATCAAAGAATTCAAATAAAAAAAAAATTCAACGACATTAATTCACGAATATTCGTAGCACATGAGTAAATTATCAATGTTGTTTGGTCAAAAGTTATATTTTCAATATCATTCTTTTTATAACATTGACCATGGACTTAATAATTCAAATAAAGTAGAAAATGAAAGGAACTAAATCTTTTTTTACACATTTTTATCATTTTTTTTGTTGAAACATCATCCAAAATGTCTTAACAACACCCATTGTTGCATGACTTCAGATGAGTGGAAACAAAGTAGAATAACAAAATACTGACTCAAAGGAAAATTCAAAAGCTCCAAAACTTCAAACAAATGAAAAACAACTGTCATATTCCTTACTTGGTACAGGCATTTCCTTATGTAAAAAATGGTGGATTAAACCTGGTTTTTTAGCTAGCAAAACCTTTCACTTTTATGACAGTCGCATAGAATTCCATTATATTGACAACGATGTGTGAACAAAACAAACAGATATAAGAGGGAAAAATGTCAAAAATTGGGATACAGTAGTCAACATTGTGTTATAATCTTAATCACTATAAAAACAAACAACTATTGCTAGATCTATTTCACGTGTGAATTTACCGATTTTTATTTCACTGGGAAGTTACAGTATTTCGTTGCAACCAATGTAATAAAACAATAACTCAAGGATTACAAAATAAAACATCTCTGCTTTCCTTTTCCACTCATATAACACATACTTGGAGATGTTTACTGCAATGACCTAAAAAGAAAGACTCCATAAGAAATTTTTTTTGAAAAAACACAGTATTTGATTTAGCTGAGATTTGGATAATTATCTAAATAAGTACATACATATAATATACAATTTACAGTTCCTTAATTGACACATGATTGAGAAGTTTTCGCAAACCCTGCACAAAGAATAAGTTTGAAAGAAATATTTCACAAAAATATTAGTTTTTTAACATTTTTTATTTGTTTCTTTTTCAGGCATTAGATGGTGATATGTATGACAAGATTAGAGATTATTTTCTGATCTATGGGAAAGCTGCATTAGATGTCAGTACTCAGGAAAAATCTGCTTGTGAAAATATATTCACTGAAGCTGATTTAGTAAGTACATCTTTGTTCATGATGGGTCAATTTGTCAGAATATAGTAAATACCAATGTATACGCATATGGTTACTGTCAATTCAGAAATTTTTGTGAGCATTTACCTTTGCCATACGCCAGTTCCGAGATACGGTATTTAGTTGAATCTGTCATGTGACTTCCATCACCACATGACAAAAATGTATCGTCACTTCCAACACATGTTGAGTGCACGGGTGAAAAAGTTTGATGCTGTACTGCACAAAATATATGGGGAATTTGAAATTTAATATAGTTGGTCACCCTCCCTTTAGTCGATACGGAATTAAGATTACGTACTTTCGGAACATAAGTTATTTATAGACCACCCTGCAGAATGACAATTCTGAAAATGCTTGAAACTTTAATTGTGCAGGAATACAGGTGTGCCTTCTATCTGGTAAATGACGTCACAAGGGTGTGCGAAATTGACGATCTTTTCTGGTGAAAGACATGATTCGAGAAATAGCCTATTGTTGAACTATGGATATAAACACGAGATAAGCCAGGAAATGCTAGATGAGATAATCCCTTGATATAACAAAAGGCAATGATAAGGTTCCTGACTTGAGACAGGAACATGGTCATGTGGCAGGCACACAGATATATGTAAAAACATCAGTATTAGAGAGTCCACATAGGTAATACTGTGGATTCATTATTATTCGTTGGATACCAATTTCCGTGGATTTCGTGGGTACAGGTGAACCACGAAATTAAGTGTTCAACGAATTACAAATTTTCTATAAGGTTATATGCAGACTTTGGCAAAACCACGAAATCAAATATCCACGAAAATGCAAATTTTGTTCAATCCATGAAAATAAATGAACCCACAGTATACATATAACCATTCCACATATGCAGAAGAAAATCAACATAGAAAAAAGTGGAATAGATTTGACCATAGTGCTGTCTGATTTTTTCCTTGACTTATTTTTTTTAATTGTTCCTTGATATCTGTCTCTTTGTTGTACATTTTACTGCAAGTTAATATTCTATATATTTTTCAGATTGACAGAAATTTTAATCACCAGTGCTTTCTTTATTGTAATAAAATATTAACAGACAAAGTGCAATACCAGTTTGAACCATGTCATAATGATAAGGTAGGTCACATAAAAACATGGTTGTAGTGGGGCGGCAGGGATGGAAATTAGGGAATGCCTAATAACTGGGCTACTAATATTTTTCTATATTTTTGCATCATCATATAACACTGAGCCACCAAAATTATTGGCTGGGCTTCCACTACAAATAAATGCAAAGAGAAGGGGACATAGGTTATTGAGACAACCAAACAGAAATCCAAAAGACATTACAAATAAAGTAAGTGAATAAGTTCAACAGTCTCAGTGATCAAATACCTATTTTCAAAACAAAATTTAACATGGCAGTCGACTTTTATGTCCATGGATTATGCCCTTTTAAAATGAAGATAAATTGACAAATCCAAACAGTAAGTGCTCTTGCTCCAACATTTCTCATTGGAGGTAAATAACATTTATTTGAAAGGGTTCCATCAGGAATATTTTTTGCTATTTGGAAATCGAACAAGCATCAAATGTTTTTGGAAATCTGCGCCGCTTGACCCGAGAATATGCGCCACTTGAACTATTGACGTCATACATCAATCACTTTTCCATTGTGGCGTCAGTTATTTTCTACTGTGATGTCAAAATTTTACGGGAACCTTTGTGATGTCCAGTAATGGCGGACAAATAGCGATAAGGTGTATTGCAAATCATCTGAAACCACACAACAGAATTTCATGAAACTTTGTAGATATTAAAGACATACTATTTAAATGTGCATATCTACAGGAGATTATGATTCAATTTCTTTTTTAGCGTCATGCTCCTTTGAATTTGGACTTCGGCCTAAATATACTACTGTAACAGTCTGTCATCACAACTCCACTGAAACCACACAACAGAATTTCATGAAACTTTTTAGATAATAAGGACACTATATGTAGATGTGCATATCCAAATAGATTTTTATTAGTTGACTTTTATAGGAGTTATGAGTCTTTGAATTAGGAATTTGGTGAGATTTTGTTTCCACAGTGACAATGTGGGGTGTGGTCACAAAGGTTCTTTATTTCGTAAAATGATATTATTAGTGGTGCATTTAATTGTCATTTTATTTAATTTTTCAAATGGGTGTGTATTTTGGGCACATTTAAGGTATTTATGTCACTGTTTGTGTATTCCAGTGCAATAAAATATCCAAGGAACATGGTGCAGACCTTCAGGTTGATAAAGAGGCCAGGAAATGGGCCACAAAAATAGCCAAGGAGACCAAAGCCATCAGGGACCATGAAAAAACACTCAAGGCCCTTGAGGCCACAGCAGCAGGGGATTTGGTAAGTCAAGTAACATGCATGACCAAAGAAATTAAAGATATTAGAAATGTTTGGGTAGATAAAGATTATTTAAATTGGTATATTTGGAAAATATGATTTTTGGGGAAAAGTGGTATTTTGGAGGAAAAATAATTGAAATGTTTTGGAATGAAATAAAATTTTTTGTTGAAATAAGAGGGATTTTTTTGGAAAAAAGGGATTTTTGAAGGAAGTAGAAAAATATTATTTTTGAAAAATAAAATAGTAAATGTTCTGTTTATCTTGTACCAAAATAAAAATTGTGGTTTGCCATCGATGGTATACCCATAGTTAAGGACAATTTTTAGCCAATCACAACCTTTGATATGCTTTTAAATTTATTTTTTGCGGAACGCTTTAGATTTTGGAAATGGTTAATTAATTGCAATCATCCACTAATATAAATGCAGATTCAGATATATATAGAAATGTTTTGATTGGTGATTTTCTTAAACTGTTATTTATTTCCAGGGATCTGACTCCGGAACAGGAATGGAAACCAACCAACAAGAAATAGAACAGAAAATTGAAGAAATGAAACAGCACATCAGGAAAGCTGAAGTAAGTCCCCTCTCTAGTTTAAACGAATATATATTCTTTTGAATTTTTAAAGAAAATTATTTTTAATGCACAGTTGACCAATCAAAAACATATATCAAAAACACTATATAGCTCTGAACAATTTATTTTAATTCATTGCTGAGAATTAAACATGGCCCAAATAAATTTCATATGAGTAAACTTGTGACTAAATAGATATTGCTTTCTTATCGGTCGTCCCACTGTCTGTATCACTCTTCTCAGCCCTTAATAAAATTGCATATCACAGCTTCGTGACGTCAAATAAGTTGAACCGGCCTTAATAACTTTGACCAGGACATATCAGTGACGTCAAAATGTATGAACCGACGTTGATAAGTTTGACTCAAACTTATAAAGTCATCTTTCGGTTTGATGGTGAAACAAAGAAAAACACGTGTTTCTATCATGCAAAATACACAAATACAACCTGATAAATTGATTATCAGGTTGTCTCCATATTGATATTGTAAAATATCGGCTGCTCGACACGATATAAAGTCCTTATGGACTCGTTCGCCGCTCACTTGACAAAAAGCTCCATATTGTGACTTGCAGCTGATATTTTACAATATCAATATGCAGACAACCTGATGATCAGTATGAACAAATCCTTACATTTTCAGTACAGAGTTGTAAGTTCAATACCCTCTGATATAATACAGTTATAGAATTGCAAGCCTTCAAGCTAAAAACAAAATATGACAAATATTAATATCTATTTTGGTAAAGACATACATGTATTTAAGGAATGACTTCTGTCTATGAAGAAATAACATAAAAAAGTGGTGCACTTAACCTGTGTAGCAGATTATTTAAAAGTGTTCACCACATTTTGAGGTTTTTTTGAATAGACAGAAAATATATTACAGTCATTCTTTATAAATAAATTCTAAATAACATTTTCAAGGAGTAAATCATGAAAAATCAATGATGACGTCACGGTCACATGACAGAATTTTTCTATGAGCTGATAGACAAAAAACTTTCAGCCAATCAGAAGACATGTTAAATCCAAAATTTAATTATATGCTAATACAAATAAGATTTGGTAAACATAAGTAAAAAAAACCTTTAGATATTGTAAGTGATATGACTAGATATATTGCATGCCTTAACCCTAGGATGACCTATGAGAGCAAAAATCTTATTTCCAATAGACCTTATCACTATATGGGAATCTGCCACAGTTGAACTATTGATGTCATACAACAATTACTTTTCCTTGTGAGATCAGACATTTTCTCTTGTGATGTCAAAACTTTATGGGAATGTATGTGATGTCCAGTAATAGCGGACAAATAGCAATAAGGTGCATGGAGTCTTATATTATGTAAAAATATAATTATTAATTTTGATTTCAATAATATAGCAATAAATAGTATCTTTGAACCACAAATATTTTGATTTTCGAATTTAAAGGTCTCATATTTATTATGTCTCACTTTCGACATGTTTATCATGTTTATGATGTCATCGGGACACCAAAAGTGACCTTACTGCACTAATATTTACAGATTATATGTTTGTTTGTCAATAAATTTACTATTATTTTGGAAGGCGTGATTATATAAGCTATTTTGCAATTTCGGGGCTAAATAATGAATCTTATTATATCTATATCCCTCTTTTCAATAAAATATATCAAAACTGTGTGAAATAAATTTCTAATTCTGTAAATAGAGGGGAAATTAAAAATAACATTGACAACCTGACATGATTAATGATGAGTCTTTAGGCTGATAAACATTAAACAAGTTATTAAAAGTTTAATTTGAAATTAGATGATGTGGTATATTGCCAATGAGAAGACTCTTAACCAGAGACCAAATGACATAGAAGTTAACAACTATAGGTCACAGCATGACCTTCAACAATGAGCAAAACCCATACCGCATTGTAAGCTAAAAAAACCAGAAATGACAAATGTTAAACAATTCAAACAAGAAAACTAAAAGCTGATTTATGTACAAAGCAATAAATGAAAAACAAATATGATATACAGCAACAAACGACAACCACTGAATTACAGGTTCCTGACTTGGAACAGAATGTGGCGGGGTTAAACATTTTTCCTTGCACCAAACCCTCCCCCTAACCTTGGACAGAGGTGTAACCGTATAACATAAGAAAAAAACTAAAAATTTGTTAATTCAGATCTGTACTTGATGTCTTCCTCTCTCTTGTCTTTATGTATCATTCTACCTTTTCTCCATTGTAGACTGCCAAAGATAAGGCTGAGGCCAGGATAGAAATGCTCCGTGATTCTGGAGGTTAGTTTGAGATTTGAATAAATCTAATATTTAATTCTTTGTTGAAAAATTTATATTGGTAAAAAAAAAATTGTTCAATACTCGACAGGTGTCTATGCAATTATGTCAAGCTGTTAACCATCCTTAATCTATAAAAGATCTGAATATATTTAAAAGAGCTCATTTTACACAAAATTATGTGTCAGACGTTTTTTTAAAGAAAAAGACCAATGTATATGAACTGTTTAAAGGGACATGTTTTGACCTATTGAGTCAGAAATTTAAAATAATCTTGCCTTCAAACAAGCTGTATAAATTGTATTTTTAATTGTTTATTTTATAGTAAATGTAGATGAATGGTTAGCCAGTGCTCAGGCTGAAAGTTTGCGGGTAGAAGAAGATGCAATGTCCAGAAGCTCTAGTCAAGTGTCTGTTAGAAGTGATAGTACGGGAAAGGTTAGTTCTAGTTGCAGGTATGGATGTAGGTAAAGATTGTATGCAGACTTTGGCAAATCCATGAAATCAAATATCCTCTAACATATTTTTCCTCAATCTAAGAAAGGTATCCACGAAAGTAAGTGATTCCACATTCCTTTAGATCTTTCTTGTGTGTCAGAAGGTCAAATAAAATAAAAATTTAAGAATAGCCATTGGAATTGGCTTCAGGATGTGAATTTAAGCATAAATAATCTATTAATAGAAAATTGTAAATAATTTAAAATTAAAATCTAGTAATACCAATCAAAAGTACATAGGAAAAAAAAAATTGCACAATGTTTTTGTTCCAGACAAATTCATATCTGAGTACTTTTCTCTTCAGATGAGCAATGAAATTGAACAAACTTATACAAAATATGATGACGATGATGATTTCATTGATGACACATTTGAAGCTACAAAATACGACGATAGTTACCTCTCACATGGAAGTTCTGAGCATCCATATCCAGTGCCAAAGAGATGTCGAGCTATTTATGATTTTCAGGTATTCTTATTTTAGAGTTTAAATCACAGTACATTAAAATCACAAGAGACTTAAAGTAAGTTTTGTGATTATGAAGTCTTTGTAAACTTGGTCTGATTAACAAAATAATCACCTCAAAAACATAAAAAGAACTCTAAAGGCAAAGAGGTGATTTTCAATAGGCAAGCTGTTAATTGGTAAAAATTGAAGTTTTAATTTAAAGTGTACTTTGTCAGTCAAGAAGAGTCACTTCAAATAAGTTATATATATAGCACGCCTTTTACGAATTAACGTATTTAATTCACGAAAAGCGTAGCTTTGAGTGGATTAAATATGTTAATGAGTAAGGCGTGGCTATATATGATTTGTAACATAAATGGGCTATGACAGACGTCAAAGGTTAAATGCTGACCAATTAAACTTTACTGTACTTGTCAATATGTCAATCAAATAGTGGTGTGATACTATATCTGATTTCCAGAAAATTAACGCATGCAGCAGATGTCAGTTGGATTTGTATGTCAGATACAGGTACATTTAAATGAATTGTTGCTGTGGGATTCAGGCTCGATAGCCATTTACGTGTTATTGAATATTTTTTCTCCCAAAAAACTCTTGAAAAAGAGGGGGGGATTGCAAAATTTATTCGATGTTTATCTGCCCTCCAACTTGAAAATGGCATGTAATTTAAAAGGAGTTTTATCGATGTGATAAGAAGGAAACATTTTCTAATACCAATTATGAAGGTAATAAATACTATTCTTCCATTCCCAAGAACTGGAAAAGATTGGTTAATTGATTGCAATGGTTGCATGTTGAATGAGTGTAAGATCCAGGGACAAATATTTGAAGCATGATCAATTCACGGAGATAGGCCTTTATAGAATGAAAAATTACTAAACATCCAGTGACATATATTTTTAGAATATTATTAATTTCGACACGATAAAACAGGTATCCAACCAAAATAACAATAGGAAAATTCATAGTCATTTCTATTACATTTTGTTTTATTCTTTCATTAAGTGGAGGAAATTAAACGACCAAAATTTCCAGAGACAATTTTTTGGAATATTTATATAGTCACGATTAAAAAAAATATCTACCAATTTATCAATATCGCCTCTTCGCTTATAGACCACGTTATTTCTTTTGTAGCTCTCATCGAGCATTCATTTGTTTCAAGTACAATGTATAATATATATAGGGAATCATTTTTAAATTGGGGTTAGGTTTACAAGTTTGGCTAGTGTTAGGTAAGTCCCATCACCCCTTTTCTCGATTTGTTTTGATATATTGTTGTGTATGCATTTTGTTTACATTTATTAGGACATTTTAGGGTCATTGATTTCATAGTTTAGTAGGCCAAGGAGGCAGAGCTAGACAGTGAAATAACAACTTTGAGATGGAAGTTAGAGCACTGGTCTAAGCTCCTCCCATTCTTTGCTTTTCCTATGACAAGCGACATACGGCGGGACTGGAGAGTGCAATAACTAAAAATCATTCAGTTAACGCACTCTCTAAAATAACCGAAGTTAACTCACTCGAAGATCAAAGGAAAAATTACTATTCATGTTACAAGTGAAGTTAGCATTGGAAAAAAACTCAATTCATTTACACCGATATTAATGTATTGCCGATGGTTTTCCAACGAGCAGGTGTTTCTCAGCTACAATCTGATCAAGGTGAAAGCCCTGAGATGAGATGTAGCCAAGAAACAACCTCGAGTTTGAAGGACTTGATAATCTGTTTATCACTGTTTTATTAGCTAAAGGTAACGTCAATTACCTTGGCTTATGACGTCATACTTGTATATTATCTTTCTATTCCACTGAGAAAAACAGATATCACTGGAATAGCCTGATATGGAAAATTATCTCGAACAAAGATCAAAGGGAAATTTGAGAAAATTGAAATAAATATGCCTACTTGCTGTTTTTCAGGCCAGCAATGGAGATGAACTTGACATGGTAGAAAATGAACAGTTAGAAATAATTAGTAGTGGTGAAGGCGATGGGTGGGTCAAAGGTCGAAATCATGAAGGTCGTGAAGGTTACATTCCAGAGAATTATGTTGAATTGATAGGAGACAATGAAAGTATTGAATTTCATCCTGTGACTCAGTCAGACTTTCAGGGGCCATCACCACCACAGACAGAGGTAGTGTCGCCAACCTCTTCAATAGATCCCATGAGACAGGAAGTGACATCATATTCGTCTAGTGACATGGAGGTTCAGATGACGACCAACACAATGCCAGTGGATAATCCAGATCTGTCAGGTTTGTTCTTCACCCTCCTTTAAGAGGATACGATATAGTTCCAGGGGAGGTAATAACCACTGCTGTAATGGGAGATTATCTATGCATTTTTAGTTTGGCATACTGTAATGGTCACGATGTAGGTTTACTGTGGTTTCATAACAAATATCTATTTGATACTGAAATTTAGATTCTGTATGAAATCCACATTTTTACTTTGATAGAAGTTGAGGATGAAACCACAAAATTCTGTAGCCTTGAATTAGCTTATTTTCTTCCTACCACAACAAAATGGAATCCACAATCTACTGAAACTTGGTATGCTGCCTTCATCAATACTGTATGGAATAGTGGAAAATGTCAAATATACCCTAATAAAATAGTTGTAAAGAAAACTAATGTTCTGATCAAAGGGAAATAACTCAATTTTAAATTGTATATAAGTGTACTTATCTTTCACAATCGAAATTTGAATAATGAATTTAGGCTCAATAATATTGTTTGTTTTCTTAACATTGAACATGAATTCCAATTTTCGATATCTCAGAAAGAGCTAATGATTTTTTTTTTGTGATTTCATTAATTTTGTTAGCACACCTCAAGTAAATTGGAGTTATTTCTCCTTTGATTTGTTGATAGATTTAGCTGATATTAAGTATTTTAAGGTCATTGTAGGATTTGTACTAGTTTAAGTTAAGTTTAGGTTAAAAGTTAATATTGAAATATAGACAACCAAAAAAAAAAACCTGCAACATCAACAAGAGTACCACACACTTGTGAATAGACAGAGACTAGGGCATATGTCAAAGAGACAGCAACCTGACCAAATAGAAAAAAAACTAAATGCATCTAGAGGTCTAATTTTTATTGACATCAATCCATTCACTGTGTCCATCCAAAATCACAACTTTTGTTATTTTTACAGATGGAGTGTGGGCCAGAGCCTTGTATGACTATTCAGGTTTATCTGAAGAGGAATTGTCATTCAACGAAGGGATGTTAATAAAAGTTCTACGTAAAGATGATAACGGTGTAGATGATGGCTATTGGGAAGGAGAATTGAACGGGAAAGTTGGTGTTTTCCCGTCACTGGTAGTTGAAGTACTGCACTCTGGTTTGAAGGTATAGTACATTACAAGGCAAAATTTGAAATGAACAACTAAGAAATACTTTTCCATCTATTAATTTTATTATTGGTCCTGATTGACTTTATTAATAATTTCTCAAAATAAAAAATAAAGAATCCCATTTTGATTAAACTTTTATGGGCTTGTGTAGTTTTTCACCTGTGTGAAATTCCCCAAAAAAATTGGAACCTGCTGTTCAGTGGTTGTTGTTTGTTGATGTGGTTCATAAGTGTTTCTCGATTCTCATTTTTTATATAGATTAGACCGTTGGTTTTCCTGTTTGAATGTTTTTACACTAGTCATTTTAGGGGCCCTTTATAGCTTGCTGTTCGGTGTGAGCCAAAGCTCCGTGTTGAAGGCTGTACTTTGACCTATAATGGTTTACTTTTACAAATTGTGGCTTGGATGGAGAGTTGTCTCATTGGCACTCATACCACATCTTTTTATATCTGTTTATTGTAAGATGGAAATAGTATTATTGGTCCAAGTTTTTTAGGATTGCAAGGAACTCATTATGTTTTCTATTACTGTCAACATTTTAATTAAACATGAAATTAACTGTATGATAGTTATAAATCTTTTGAAATAAATACCTGATATTTGTCCTGGCTCATTTAATTGAGATAAAGAAAAATATGGTTGTCCTAGTACATTATATAGAGATAAAAAAAAAATTCCAGTTCTTGTAGGATTTAAGGAAAACTGCAAAATCTGTTTTGATTGCCGCTCAATAAATCAATGATTTCACTTTAAAAAAAATAGTTTTGTTTGTAGCATGCGTATTACTATTAGCTCTTGGTCAATGACTGCTATCTATAATTATTGTCTTGAATATGCTCCTTTGCTTGCATGGTTACAGAATTTGTAATTGACTAAATCTGTTTTACAAGAGCATGTTAAAATCTTCTAGAAAGTTCTTGAACATAAAAGTTGATAAACCTTAAGATGTTTCACTATGGCATTGTTGCAGGATTTTAATTCACTTCTTATTATATCTACATTGAAAAAACTTAACTTTTGATTGGACAGTCATCTTATAGAAGCAGATATGGCATTGGCAGATCAATTAAATGGTTGGTAAAATAAGATCACTTTACAGCCGTCAAACCAATGATTAATGTTGGCAAATTCTGAAATACAGCACATCTGTCTGCAAAGCATACACCAGAAGTGAAATAATCACAGCTGAATGTATTTGCATCCTTAAAAGACATTTTATTTGTGCAGTCATCATTTAAAAACAGAAATTGTTCATATCTGTTTGTAAGGTACATTGTTTTTTAAATTGTCATTAAAACAGGTTCAAACGCAGTTATCTCCCCCTCCTGTAACCATAACACCAGCCACTCCAGCTGACGAGGTTCCTCCATCACCATTATCACCATCATATAAACAAGGTGAGAACAGTGTTTATCATATTCGAAGTTCAGAGTTCAAGTTCATTTCAAAGTTGTGTATAAAGCTGAACAGGCAAACATACGAAAAACAATTTTAAATGAGCTTTTACATATAATTTTGTCTTTTTGTTTTTATTTTACTTACTACATATAAATAAATATATACTTTAAAGATCTCCTGACCTCAAGTCCAGTATCTTTTACTTTAAAGGGAAGTAATTTATTTATTGTAATCATGTTGATATTATAAATGGAACTTTTTCTCCTGATGCTAGGTAATGAAAATCTCAACTATACAATGTAAAAGAAAATGAGTTACATTATCAATGTTAGTATAGCCTATGAAGTCCTACAAACATTGTTTAAATCATGCAGGAATTAAATTGAGTCTTCACTAATTTGAATCTTAAACTTGTATTTCTTAAATTTAAAGATTTTTACATGTTTTTAAGGCAAAATCTTTGTGAGGTTTAATTTTTTATATGGTCTCAAATTCAGATCTACTTTGAAAATGAAATTTTGGCGAGGGGATATTTTGGCAATTTCATCTTAACATCTAAAGTTCACATCTATTTCCATTCTTGGTTAGACCCAGAGTCAGACTGAGGGAAAGTATAACTTATGGTAAAAACATTATCATGTCTGGATTTTATTTGAGTGATTAGATAGATATATTTTTTACTCTAAATCTAGGGCAACAAAACAAGTGTCTTACCTCTTGCATTATCTGCAGATTACCTCCTATTAAGTTTAAAAAATTTAATTATTTTAAAACCTTTTTTATTAATTGCCTTGCATGCAACATTCGTGATACCAAGGCATAAAATTTAAACATAACCAGTAAAGCAGCCAAGACATTTTAGTTTCATTTTTTCCTAGACTTCAGTTCTTATTGTCTAATTTAGTATGTCCTATTTAGTTTCAGCAAGATCACATAGGACTTCCTATCATCACCGTAAACCCCAATCTCATCATCGTAGATCACATTCCGGCACAATTAATGCTGATTCGTATGAATCAGCTGTGTAATAGGTATACAAATTCATTCACGAAACTAACATGTTTCTAAATGCTAGCAGCTTATATACATGTTATCACCAACACTAGTAAATATATTTTGAACTGAAACAGCCATTTTAAGTTGGACACAATATGAAATTTGTTCCCAATAAATAATGAACTTCACAGAAGAAGATTTAAAGCAATGATTTGTATATCTTTGTTTCATGGAATTTGGAGGGCTTTGAGAATGACATACCTCTTACATTCAGTTCAGATTTGTTAAGTCTATTTTCTTGCATTTCATTATCAATGATTTAACATGCCAGAAATATGCTTAATAGATCTTCATTGACTGCAATTCATTTGTCTTAACATTACTGAATTATAGAGTTTTCCTTGTTTGGCGGAGATAATCAGTAACATCTGATTGACCAATGAGTAATCAATGCCTTTAACTCAGTCATGTGAAACAGATTTAAGATTGTCTGCATTACTTAGAAGCTTTGAATAGATTTATGAAAATGGCTTACACAAAGGTACCTGAAACTTTAAAGAATTATGTCCCTTGATCTCTTAATTTTAGAATTTCTTGATTATTGGTTTCAAGTCAAAATATATTTACTAGTGTATGTTATTGTATTTTAAGCACATATTTTAATTACAATTTATTAATTAGTTGGGGATAATCGTGGAATGGGATTAGAATGAGGATGTATATAGTAAAGGTTATTTATTTTCATAGGAAGAACTCAAAATTCTTGTCTCAAAATATAAAAAAGAAACATAGTTAATAATTGAACCAAAATGAAAAAAAAGGCTACTCTATTAAACAATGTGAAAGTACTTGTAACTTGTAATTATCAGTTTACTTTTCATTGTTACTTTGCATTACAGTGAACCAATGATACATTGAACAAGGGAAATAACTTGCTTCAGATGCTTATTACAGTCTCTTGATTCATGTTTTCGAAAATAAATTTTGTTAAAGAGAGCAATAGTTTATATCGAGTATACATATGGAATGGCCTAGCTCTGTCTGTTGTTCATGTTAAATGGTTTATGTTGAATGCGGCATGACAATTTAATGTAAAGCATGGATACATTACCTCTATAGAAGTATTATATTCATAGAATAACATTAACGGTCCCAATTTTTCTGCACCAGATGCGCATTTCGACAATAAATGTCTCTTCAGTGATGGATTATATTCATAGAAAGGATTGTATGTACAATACAGGAAATGTGTGATACTATTTGGATTGACTTATTAAAGTCTTACTATAAATACTATTTTAATGTGGAATAGTTAATAATGTACACTTGTATTTATTATGGAGGAAGTCAGATAATTTTACAAGCTCAGGGGAATCCTCATTTTTTCAGTCACTTTGTAAAAGATAATTAATATGATCATAATTTAAAACAGGCACTTGAAATTTGATCCAAATACTTCTGAAAGTCTTTCAAATCTGCCATGGAATATTCCAGTCAAAAAAAACCAGCATTTTTCTCATTGTTAAAGGCTGTACAGTGGCCTATAGTTGCTTATATCAACTTCATTTGAACTCTGGTGGATAGTCATCTTATTG
This sequence comes from Mytilus coruscus, assembly GCA_017311375.1. Taxonomy (NCBI): domain Eukaryota; kingdom Metazoa; phylum Mollusca; class Bivalvia; order Mytilida; family Mytilidae; genus Mytilus; species Mytilus coruscus. The sequence continues at coordinate 90,588,628 of CM029597.1, read as the reverse complement.
GCAATCATACAACATCTCCTTTATTTTTATATTAGGTCTGGTGTTTTTATGCTGTAGCAGAGGGGAATCAATTTTTTTACCCTTGTCCGTCTGTATGTATGTCGGTCTGTCCGTCCGTACGTCCAAAGTTGGTTTCCGTTCTCTAACTTTAGTTTGCCTCAACCGTAAGCTATGAAACTTATACACAATGCCTATTACCACAAAATACAGATCAAGTTAGAATTATGGTGGTGTAACTCTAACCACTCTAGAGTTATGCCCCTTTACAAATGGAAAAATTACTGAATTTTTCGTTTCCGTTCTCTAACATAAGTTTGCCTCAACCAAATGCTCTGAAATTTGTACACAATGCTTATTACCACAAAATACAGATCAAGTTTGAATTATGGTGGTGTCACTTTAACCGTTCTAGAGTTATGCCCCTTTACAAATGGAAAAATTGCCAAATTATTCATTTCCGTTCTCTAACTTAAGTTTGCCTCAACCAAATTTTTGAAACTTATACACAATACTTATTACCACAAAACTCAGATCAAGGTCAAATTTGGGTAGGGTCACTTTTACTGTTCTTCAGTTATGTCCGTTATAATTTTATATGATATGCAAGTGGGGCATCATCTGTTTCCCATGGACATATTCCACATTTATTTTCCTTTTAAATATGACTGGTAAAATAATTTGGACTAGCAGATATCATGTTTTAAAAAAGGAATTTTAGAAAAAGTGGTGTGGTAACAGTTTAGCTTTAGGTAACACAAACCAACTATTTTTTACTTCATATGGATTTTTGTCCATTCACATGTGTAAAGTTGTATAACAATAAACAGACATTATATTGCATCATTTATTTTTACACAGGAAAATATGCTCGCAGATATGTTTTCAACGCTTCAAAGAGGTTCGTCACACACTCTTTGGTCTGCTGTGGAATGAATACACACTCTGACTAAATAGAATTGTGTTAATCTGATTATAATAAATCACAACACATACTTTCAATATATCTCCTGATCAAAATGTTCTGTTTTTTTTTTCCAAATCCTTGTGAATGTATTTGAAAGGTAATTTTGGACACTGAGAGATTATGAAAGGTCTTTAAAACCTAAGCTTTCATGGTACTGACCCTAGCCTGAATCTTTTTAACTCTTCTTAAAACCAAATTCAGACACACCTCACTGTTCTTAGAAATAAACCATTCAATCTATGTTGAAGAATGGGATAGATGATATACAAAGAATTTGAACTTGTCACAAAATTTCTACATCATGATATCAAAATATGACTTACTGGAATGATGGACCAATATAACAGATTTGTTAGTATTAGAAAGACCTAGTTTGTACAGCAAAAATATAATTACTTGTTTTTAAACCTGAAACTCTATGGCCATTTTGAATTCTTAGTTTCTCTGATCATTTCCTTTTCTGGTTTCAAAACGTCAAATACAAAATTGAAAGTATAGAGTGTGTGTCATGATTTTATTTAATCAGGTTAAGCTTACTAACCAAGAACTTGTATAGCAGAGCTACTAATTAATTCAATACATATGCTTTTAGCGAGAAGAATAAACCTAGCCTTGCAGTCATAAACATTTCGGGCACGATTATTGTACTCAGACTTGGATATCAACCAATCAAAATACTGGATTTGGTGTTTCGAGCACACATTTTGTGCTCTGAGTACTGGGTAAAGTTTTATGACCGAGGGCTCTGGGTTCATGTTAGAGTTTAGAGGTATTTTCAATGTTCCACAGTACTAATAGCTGCTGCTGATATAAGAATAATAACCTTTTCAATCAATATTTTATGATACACAAACACTTTCTTAGATGCTTAATTAATGTACTAACTGACACTATTGCTGATAAATTGATTGCACCTGTTTATGGGACACATTTCATACTATCAATATTATGTATAAATATTTTAATGCTATTTTCTCAAATTTTGCTTTGATTTTTTTGGTGATAATTTTGTATATCTCGTTACTCGAGTGATATGGGTTTTTCTCAGTCGAGTTGTAAGAGAATGTTGGACGTCATGACATTGCCTTGGAAAACAGCAATAAACAAAATATCAATGGTCAATCAAACCCAAGGATGTCTCTCGGCTACATCTCCTCTCAAGGTGGCCATCTGTCAAAGAGATTGTAGCTGAGAAACACCCTCTCATTTGAAAAACCTTAGATAATCTATAAATATTGTTTATAAAAGTCGTGAGAAGTATTCCTGGAATAATTTTCATTACATATCATCTAGAAGCACTGACTTTTTTTTAGCATCAAAGGCCAAATGTAGCTTGAACAGAACAGCAAGAACCATAAAATGTCAGTGTATAGAATGAAACAGTGATTTCAGTTCCCTTAGAATTTAGTATATTTCCCATTTTCTATTCTTTTGTTTCTAAAATAAACTAATATTTAATCTAATATTACACATATTTTAAAATGATTCTATTCTATTTATAAGCATTTATATTCTTAACTACCTAAGCTAGTGCACGATTCAGCTTCTATGTATACTTTCCATGGTTATTTTTTCACAAAATATGCCTTCATGATTTTGTTTGTAATATTGGAATGATTATGCATTTGTCTATTTGTAATTTAAACACTGAGTTTTGCACTTTCTATTATGCATTCTTATGTTTCTTCCTAGAGTAATATGTTTTTTTTACATTCAAAATTGAGATTATGAACAATATCAGTATTTTTAAGATTTTTTGCTGACTATAGATCTTACAAAGTCATGTGTTTCTATCTGAATAAAATCTAAATGTATATATCTTTGTTTTCCAGGTGACGTTGTAGATAATATAGGTAGTCAAAGAAATGAACAGGTTAGTGTTGGTTGTCAAGGAGATATTTTTCTTTGTTTTTTATCCAACTGGTGAACATTCCTACCTGATCACAGATTAAAGGAATAGATATATAGATTTTCCCCAATTCAAATTGAGAACATGCAAAAATAGTAACAAGTGTGTATTGATATAAAAACAGTGAGAAAGATTTAGGTGTATTTTTCTTTCGTATACTTGTGAAAAGAATTTTTTTCAGTTGCACCATTAGATTTTGAATCATAACTTTTATAGTCGTGCACTGTCTTTTCAAGATTCTTTCTGATGATTTATTAATTGATTATTTCATCATTTAGGGCTAGCGCTAATAAACTCAGAAGAAACTGTAAAACCGTAGCTGTTTTTAGTTATAATTTTACTTACTTAAAATACAGTGCACAGCCGTCACTTAATGAATAGTTGAACAATAGATGGATTGTCATAGAATAAAAAAGCTTATGAACAAATTGTTTGGTAATGCATGCACCTGACTATTGTTTTTAACCACAAAATAACGGAAAAGTGAGAATTTTTCAGTCAAATTTGATAAATGTCTGTATTTCTGCAATCTGAAGGTTTCTATGCATATGGAAATTAAAGTTAGGCAACAATTAAGAAAAAGTAAATTCTTTTAACATATAAAATTACAAATTTGAAAAGGTATGAAAATAATTTCACAACAGCATTTTAGTCCTTAAACCTAGCTTCCTCACTTCTTTGTTACAATCTGATCTTTTGTACACGTTTTACTTACAAGGATTTGACAACACTCTGTTCTACTTTCTATTTTGGTAATTTTTACATCAGCCAATGAAATTTCAGCCTTCAAATTTTTTATGGTGTATCATTACAACAAAACCAGAGGATTCTGAAAGGTCTTTAACAATAGAAACAGAAAGTAGAAGTGTTGTCAGATCCTTGTAATGGGAGCATGGTCTCAGGATTGTGTATTTCAATCAGATTGTCCTTTGTAAATTCCTCTTTCCCTGTAACAGAAATAGGAAAACAAATATTTACACAGAATTATGTAAAAGTATACATGTTTTTTCATGCTAGCAGTGTGATGATGAAAATTAGGTAAACCAGAACATCAGTGTTGTATTTTATAGACTAGGATTTTTTTCATGTAGTATTTCAAATTCTTATGACTCTAATTTTTAAATTGTACATAATTATGAGAGTCATTGGAAGTGCAATGGTTCTGAACATGCATGCAACATTTGCCACTTGACATGAAACATTTGACATTTGACATGAAACATATGCCACTTAACATGAAGCTTTTGCCACTTGACATGAAACATTTGCCACTTAACAGGAAACATTTGACACTTGACATAAAGCTTTTGCCACTTGACAGGAAACATTTGCCACTTAACAGGAAACATTTGCCACTTGACATGAAGCTTTGCCACTTGACAGGAAACATTTGCCAATTAACAGGAAACATTTGCCACTTGACTGGAAACATTTGCCACTTAACTGGAAACATTTGCCACTTGACATAACACTTTTGCCACTTGACTGGAAGCATTTGACAGTTGGCAGGAAACATTTGCCACTTGACATGAAGCAAACAACAATCATTACAAAAAAATAATAAAATAATAATAAGATAATTTTTAGCCAAAAAAATGGAATTGAGACACAGACATCCCTATATTCTCATTTCCATATTTTCAACAATTTGAACCATTTTTACATGAATATTTATAAATTTTGAAATGAAAAAGAAAATTGGTATGAAATTGTAATGGCCATATGCTCCTGAAGGGTAAGCACATCCTGCTCCCCATGTGGAACCATCGTGCCAGTAATAAAGCTAATCTGAAGAAGGATATGTTATTTGTTGTCTATTTATTCAATATTTTTTTATCATAGCTAGAACACTTTTTATTTTTGATTTTGTCATTAGCTGGTTTTTTTATTTTTTTTTACAAAATATATGACCTTTGTTTAATTGACTGATTTTTATTTTTTGATTCATTTATTTTCGTTGATAAAGGAAAATTTTCATTTTCATAAAAATCTGATTTTTGTCTCGCCTTGACGGAGTCAAAAAGCGAGACATAGGTATACTGTTTCTGGCGTCAGCGGCGGCGTCAACAATGTATAAGTTTGTGATAAGGTCTAGTTTATGGTGAACCACTAGTGGTAGGTCAATGATATTTGGTATGCAGTTGTATTAGCATTGGCACATCTCATTTCCATGGAGATTATTTGGCCCTGCCCCCTCAGTCATGGTCTATTGACTTTGAAACTTTTGCTTAGTTTACATGTATTAGTTTGTGATTAGGTCAGTTTATGGGGAACCACTAGTGGTAGGTCAATGATATTTGGTATGCAGTTGTATAAGCATTGGCATATCTCATTTCCATGGAGATTTTTTGGCTCCAACCCCTTAATCATGGTCTGTTGACTTTGAAAATTTTGCTTAGTTTACATGTATTAGTTTGTGATTAGGTCAGTTCAAGGAGAACCATTAGTGGTAGGCCAATGTTAATTGGTATTCAGTTGTATAAGCATTAGCACATCTCATTTTTATGGAGAATATTTGGCCCCCGCCCCTCAGTCATGGTCTATTGACTTTCAAACTTTTGCTTAGTTTACATGTATTAGTTTGTGATTAGATCAGTTTAAGATGAACTGCAAATGTTAAGTCAATGATACTAATGGTATACAAATTTATTGGCATTTGCAAGTATCGTTTCCATGGAGATTATATAGCCCATTCCCCTCATCATGGTTCATTGACTTTGAAACTTTACATAGTTTACAAGTTAATATTTGTGTTTAGGTTTGTTTAAAGGGAACGACTTATAATAAGTCAATGGTATTTGGTATGCAGTTGTATCAGCATTGGCACATCTCATTCCCATGGAGATTGTTTAGCCATGTACCTTCAGTCATGGTTCATCGACTTTGAATATTTGCATGCTGACTTACATGTTAAGGTATTGCTATTTTAATTTCAACATTTGCATTATCAAAATTACAAAAAGGTGAGACATATCTCTGTGATAACAGTTTATGTGATTTTACATAAGTGTGCATAAAATCCTATAGTATATTTGTATTTCATTGAACATTTAAATTTGAGGTTCATCGGTATCCACGAAATCCACAATAATTTGGTATCTCACAATTAATAATGAATCCACAGTTAGATGCTCATCTTGAATAACATTCATTACTTCTCTGCCAAGCATGCAACAGTTAGAAATCAAGGAGAATAATGTGACAAATCTTCCTTTTGATAGTAATCTTGCCAAGCAGATTAAAAATTTGAAGTGACACATTTCTTGTACAAAGCATCTTTTATCTCTTATCATACTCCTAATGTATGTAACATTTAATGCTAGATGTTAAGCAGTCATCAATCTTATTTCGAAAATATTGCAATGTTTTGATGAAGCAATATTCTGTAAAAATTATGATATACATTTCAGATTTTAAAAAAGGTTCGATTTACCTCAGTCTCCCCGAATCAACAACACTACAGTGGATATAATAGTTATGATGATTGTGATTATTATGATTATGATTTTGATGAAGATGGGGAAGAATCTGTTGTATGAGGTCAGGATCAATTGTATTAGTTTTATACTGACCTTGGGGAAGAATCTGTTGTATGAGGTCGGGATCAACTGTAATAGTTTTATACTGACCTTGATCAGGGGAAGAATCTGCTGTATGAGGTCAGGATCCTCTGTAATAGTCTTTTTACTGACCTTGGTTTAGTTTGGACCAAGTATACAGAAGGGAAATAACTCTTTAATTCCAAGGAAAAGTTTATATGCTAGTGTTATGATGACCTCAGTGAGGTCAAGGACAGAAGCATCAACTTTATGTAGGAATATCCACTGCAGTTGTCATCAGGGTTCAAAAAATTGTGCATTATATCGTAGTTATGCAAATTTAGTGCTATATGTTTGTTTTTTTATAATTTGTACTTGAATGTTCTAATTATTCAGTGACCTTTTGAAAAGGTGAATATTATAAAAACTGAATTGAATCACATCTTTGTTGTCAAGATATATGACATATTTATAGCATGACAATTGTGTATTTGATTTTTAAACAAAAGTATTTGATATTGTTTATAGACAAGTTTGTCTAATGTCAACTCTCTGTAAATTGGGCTCTTCTGTGAAATGGGCTGTTGTTTCAAAACGTTTACAATACACACAGGGTTCCCTCTCAACCTTCAAAACCTGCAAAAGTCTGAATCTTTGATTTTTTGGTTTTGAAAAGAGTGGGAACCCTTTACATACAATCTGCTTGAACTTGAGATATTTCAGGCTTAGGGTTTGGGGTAATAATTGGGGAATTTATACATGATTAATGAAAAAATGGGATTCAATCAGAAAGAAAATGGTAGTGGAATATAATGGATTTTTATAATGCAATTAGAGATAAAAATGGTTAAAGATCATCCTTGAATTTGTAGTGTGAATAATGTATAAGAAATTTGATGATGAAAAAATTGACAGTTCATCTAAATATGAAAAGAAAGAAAAAATAAAAGTTTCTTGTGCTATTTATTTTAATTAGGTCTGAATTTAGAAACTTTAAATGACATAAACAGCTGATATTGAAAAAATTGATCTGATGTTTTTATTTCTATTTTTCTAGTCATATTAAGTGCTTTCTTGTATATGGATCTGCAAATTTAAGAATCTGCTTGAAATCTTTAAAAGATTTTCATCAGAATTATATGAGCACCTTAAGCACATAAAACTTTTACACGAATACTTTATGTAAATAGTTTTGCTTAATAAGCTGATGCATAAAAATTCCAGGAAAAGTCAATGTGAAAAAATTGGGATTATTTGAAAGGGCAATTAAAAATCATAAAGTGACAGTTGTTTTCAGGAGGCAATTATCAAATTTGAATGTAATTTTATAATATGATATATGGATTATTATAATGCATAATAGCACACACTTATTACATATATATATGTGCACCCATTACATTATATATAATATACCTATGAAGAAGAAATATATCAAATTACACTGTTATTATTGTAGTGATTTGATATCAGTTTGAATTCATGGTATTGGCTATAATATCTGTGGATTTATTTTTAAACATTTTCTCGTATTAAAAAAAAACAAAAATAATTGCTCAATTTAAACAAAAAAGTAAATTACCTGATCATTTTTTTTTCATATAAAAGTTCCATTTGATCATACTTTAAAGATAAATACCATCAAAGTGCATTTTCTGAAATTCTTTAAAAAATGTGTTTTTAAAGAAGTCAATTTTTTAGCTTAGAAAATCATTTTACATTTTAATATGCAAATGGTATCACACTGAAAGTCACCAGGATCCAAATATGCAATGTATAGAGTTTGTAGTATATAAATCTGTGTTGTAAGTATTAAATTTACCTTAGTGTATGCATAAAACAGGCATTTGTCATCTGACAACCAAGGGGAGATAACTCCAGTTGTCTTGAGGGCAAAGATAGGGAGATAACTCCACTTGTCTTGAGGGCAAAGATGGAGAGTTTATAATTTGTAATGTCAGAATAAAGGTTTCTCATTCACTGAGATGAGTTTTAAAATTTGACAACATAAAACCAGTGATATACATGTATATGTTGTTTTTGTGCTGTGTGTAAGATTTATTACGATTATATTTTTAAAATCCAATTGTGCCATGCTAATTTAGACACAGTTTAAATTTCTGATTGCAAGGTGTGCCCAATATGTTTTTACAAATCGCATGGCAAATTTTATTTCTGATTTTTTCTTTACAATTTTCATGCATAAAATATGGAATTATTTTATTGTGTATTAAAAACTGGGATTATTAAAATCATTAAGTATAGCAGAATAAAAAAATTATATAAATCAAATCAAATCAAATATTTTCCTTATTTTATCTTCGATTCCCTATTTGATGTCTGAAATTTGGTGTTTCTCAGATGAATTTATTTTTATTTTTAATTATTCATATAAATTGACTTTAAAATGAAATTTGATATCTGTAATATTAGAAACTTTTGTTCTCAAATTATGTGTTCTTTTTTCCTCTACAAATAGCTCAACCGTGTACTTATAAATCAAAGTATTATTTAGTGATGTGATATTGTGTATTATAGAAGGGCAGTATAGAGTTATGTTTTTGTTATTGCTAGTTAACTGTGATCACTGTGTAGACAGATTGTTTGTGACTATACAGTTTGTGTATTGGTCTAGAAATAGTAGAGATGTAACCATACACTTTAAATATTTTCAATACATATTGTGATATTTCAGGAAAGATTTGCCACATTCCATGTGTGTGTTATAAAGAAATATTTGTTGGCTGTCCTTGTATTTAATGTTTACATCATCATAAGGGACCCTTTTCTTTCATAATAAGACAATAAAAGGAAAAAACAGCAGTGAGACTGATTTTATCTTTTAAATTCATTTATGTATATTTCCTGAAAAAAATCATTAAATAGCAGTTTTTGCCAGATTTGAAAACATTATTCATACCATAAGAGGTCTCTTTTGACTTTTAATTGAAACCACAAGTGAAATTGTTGCCAAGTAAGAAAACGTTTGAAAGTATTGGTTTCTAATTACTGTAAATTCGGAAATTATTGGGAGGTATTGTTTATTGCGAATAATGCGACTGGGTGAGTATCGCAACTATAAGAACTCCCATTTTGATAACTGAAACATAGATCTGTATGCAGATTTTCCTGAAATCGCAATAATTAATTTTGCATTTTTGTCTATTCTTCAAAAATTGCAATAATTTCTAAATTTACAGTATAAATATCGCTGATCTTGGAAACAGTTGCATGTTGCAAGCTAATTGTCAGGACTGATTTGTTGAGTGTCCAAATTCGTGAAATTTAATCCTGAAATATTTGAATTATTTAGATCTAACTTGCTGACATATTTGAACTACATAGGTCTGATTTGCTGGAATTATTTTATTTTAATATGAATGATCTGATTAAGTGACAGTTTAAACTTTAAAGGTCTGCATTTCTGAGTTCTGATTGGCCAACAAATTGTAATGATTGACAAATGAATCTCCAGTCGGAATATTAATGTAAAAATGAGTAAAAGAAATGTCAAGTTTGAATAAGAAATCCTAGAAAAAAGTTTATTTATTGTAACTTTAAGTAAATGTTGAAATTTTTGATAAAAATGTTAGACCTTACACACTGTATAACAATTAAAATATTATAGCTTATTAGATTGTCATTTTTTCACAGATCATTCCAGCTATAGGCATTTGTTTATGTTTAATCAAACATTGTTATTCATGTGTATAGTAAGACATACAATATAACTCATTATTCATTTTCAAGAGAAATTAAATAACAGGGTGTAAAAATTTATGAAGAAGCGAGAATTAGTTAATTATGAATAAATGACAATGATTTTGATGCATCAAAACCTTTCTGGCAGTGGTGCATGTTCTAAGACAATTTATCAGATGTATGTTTTTAAATTATTTCATGGTACTGTTCAGGGCCATATTAGGTTCAAAATTGAATTAATTTTAATTGGCATTATAAATAGCATTATAAAGATGGATGCCAAAAACAAGAAAGAAATGTCACGATTAATGCTTAAATTGGAAATTTGTCTTCATTTTGAAAATGTTAATTTGTTTTGGCATTATGCTCTGAAAGATCAGAGTTAATTATTATGGTTATCTTCGGAATTACTTGTAAAGGAAAAATAATGTTGAAATTATACTGCTGAAAATGTTAATTATTAAGTCGACATCATTTATGTCAATATTTGAAGTACCTCAGAAAATCTATTCTTATGTGAGGGCTATTATATTGTCCTTTTTCCACTTCAATATAATTGAATAAATTAAATAATCATGGAATAACAATGTAGCCATGACTTATCTCAAGAAGTATTTTATTTAAAGATAATTAATTCCTTAGAACATTATATTAAAACAAATCTTACCTCTAGGATTATTCCATTTAAGCCTTACTTACCTCTTACCATTAAATATAACCATCTATTTTAGGAAAAGCCCATTTAAACTAGAACTTTTAAGCCTGGCTGCCTCTAATTTTGACTTTGAAAATTTTCTATAAGAAGGTTTTATTTGGGGGGAGGGGTTACTAGGTAAAATATCTGTCTTTTGCATTTAACAGTTTATATTATTTAATGAAATGCAGACATGGATCCAGGATTTGATGTTAGAGGCGCTTAATGAATTAGGAGATAGATGATCATATTTTGACAAAAATTTGGCTGTAATTTTACAAATAAATTACATTTCATTTTATTTTTTTTAGGGGAGGCGCACGCCGTGTGCCCCTGTCTGAATTCAAGCCTGAAATGGCCCTACAGCCACTTTATCACACCACAATCACTTATATTAAGCTAATGGTTATTATTATTATATTTTAGTTGATATGCTAATAAGACAGGAAATTATATCAGTTGTATATTGTTATCGTTGTTGTTTTTAGACAACTTTGTTTATTAAATGTCACTATGATTTATTGTCTTTTCATTTACCTGCTGCCTGAAATACACCAGGTGTAAAAATACCATTGAAATCACATTATCACACAAGGATTATCTTCACAGGATTATAATCTGGACCAGTGAATTGTCTGTAAATATAAGATTATACTCTTTTCCACGGAATTAATTGTCTGTAAATGAAAATAACTCTTTTCCAATTCCTGAATTTTGTGTTCAAAGCTCTTTTCCACATTTACCTTCATCAGGAATACTCAGAACCTAAAGTCATTTGAAAGCCAAGGATGTATAAGACCTCAACACATAAAGAGCTATATGACAAGATGGCTGGAAAAAATAGCCAAATTCCTTAAAGGTCAACTTTATGAGTTGTTCTTATAAAAATGATGTAATGGAAATTGCAATTTTCAGGTCACATGATGTAATGGAGGGCCAGGTCACCATACTAAATTCAACATGAGAAAAATCTTTACCCTATAGTGAGCTATTAAAAGTCCTGAGATGAAAAATGTGAATCAATTCAAACAAGAAAACTAATGGCCTAATATATAACAATATAATATACGAAAAACAAATATGAATTATTTCATTTTATCATAATTAATTTAAACTCTTATCTGTCTGAGTATCAGGAGTAAGTACATTAAGGTGGTACATAACACTACAGGGAGATAACTGAATATTTTAATCACGTTCTAGTGTTAAGAAAATATTAAGCTTATCAATGATCAAAATTAGTGTTTGTCAAACTGCTATATATCCAATGAAATTTTCCTGGTAAAGTGTGTGGTTCAAGTATTTTGAAATTTTTATATTTTTGTCAAAGGGTCAAAGTGAATATTTTGTGAAAATTTTATGAAAATTAAAAAACCTTAGTGAGCACGCTCACATACCCCACGTCCCCACATTGTCACTGGAGAAATAAAATAACAATAAGAAAAAAAAATTGTATAAGAAAAAAAAATTGAATCATAATTTTCTGTCGATATGCACATCTATGTAGTATGTCCTTATTATCTACAAAGTTTCATGAAATTCTGTTGTGTGGTTTCAGAGGAGTTGTGATGACAAACTGTTGCAGTAGTATTTTGAAGCAAATAAGTTCAAAGGGGCGTAACTCCTAGAAAAAAAATTGAATCGTAATTTCCTGTCGATATGCACATCTACCTAGTATGTCCTTATTATCTGAAAAGGTTTCATGAAATTCTGTTGTGTGGTTTCAGAGAAGTTGAGATGACAAACTGTTGCAGTAGTATATTAAAGCAAATAAGTTCAAAGGGGCGTAACTCCTAGAAAAAAAATTGAATCGTAATTTCCTGTCGATATGCACAACTACATAGTATGTCCTTATTATTTGAAAAGGTTTCGTGAAATTCTGTTGTGTGGTTTGAGAGGAGTTGCAATGACAAGAAACCGGACTGACGGACGGACGGACGGACGGACGGGTCAAAAACATTATACCCTCCGCTGCGTGGGGTATAATTAAACAAGCCAAATTAATTTTAGTCTAGGTGTTTGGTACCACCTTAAACAGCCGTCAATAAATGAATCAACACAATTAAAAGTAAAAAAAGTATTTATTTCTGACATATTATTGCACTTTCATAACACTTTCATCATGTGGTATACAAAATCTAAACATTTGTAACATTAGGGATATACAATGACCTTTAAACAAAGCGACATAACCAACAGTTAAAACTTAAAATATATATACAATATGATTAAATCTGGATTTTCATTTGCATCTGTTTACACTTTTGTCCAAAGAAAAATATTGGGATATTTTAGAAAAAACAATAGCAAAAGAATTTCTGGGTTTAATCAAATTAAATCTATACATAAAGCTGCCGCAAAAAATTATATAGACAAAAATTTACAAAATATTGCAGTATTCATGACAGAGTCAGACTCAAAAGTTTGTACATTATGAGAATATGGCATTCCACATCTTATTGACTTTTTTTGGTATTAACTTTATATATGTAGGACTCTGAACCACGATGGTACTCCGAACCACAATGGTCACCCTGATGTGCAATGATTTGATGCTGGTGCGTTTTTGATCAAGCCAAAGTGTGATGGTGGCATTGTGATGCTATCTTGTTGATAGCTACGCTGAAGTACGATGGTGGTTACGCTGAAGTGCGATGGATCATATTTTCAATGTTTTTCATGTTCACATGTTGATGTAGAAGTCAATTTGTTTGTTAGTAGCTTTTCAGTTTTATTTTAATGTAAAATATCGAGAGTATAACCTGTTTAATTCAAAACAGTCATGATAAATAGTCATTGGATTTTCAGTCCTCACTGTGACGGTGTAGTGAACATTATACTTTGTAAATAGCTTAAACAAAAACAAATGTTCGTTCATACAATTGTTCAGAAATTGACGCTACATACAAAAGCTATTTTCCTTTAAAACCAGTACTTACTGCAATGATCTAAAACATGTGGTACTAGTTTGAAATGTAAATATTTCTTGGTTAGTCAGACAAAATAAGCGAAAATTCTATACGGCTGCTGTGTGTGAATCAGAACAAGGAATAAGATAGATCACCAATGTTTTATACTGCAACTGGAGAAAATATTGAATGTTTGGTATTTATATTCCAACTTATAAAAAAAATCAAGCTCTCATAATAATTGAACATCTGTAAATTTTAAACTAGCCATCATGTGTCTTATAGACCATCGCACATCAGCGAAAGGACCATCGCACTTCCGCGCAGACCATTGAACCTCTGAGTCCTACATATATAAGCCTAAAATCGTAAGAAAATTTTATATTGATCTTTTACTCAAGATAAAAATGAAATGAAAAACTGTGATTGGTCATACATGAAACATTCTTTCCATGATGGGTACTGTTAAGCAGGATCTGCTCATCCTTTAGGTACACCTGAAATCAGTCCATTGGTTTTGGTGGGGCTCGTGTGTCATTCCTTGTCGTTTGTTTTTGTTTTCTGTGTTTTCCATGGAATTGTCAGTTTTTAAAGTTTCATTGGTATCTCTCATCTCTTTTATACCATCTTTCAACCCTACCTTTTGAAATAGAGTAAGAAGCTAAATCTTCTTTGAAGTACAGCAGCTGATATTAAAAGTACAAACAAATATAAAAGAAAGCATGATTTCTAGATAAGCTATTAAATACTTTAAGCATGCTTTCAGTAACTGGCTGCATTCTTTATTTGTTGTAATTTAGTATCTAGTCCCTTTGTTTTCATTCATAATAAAAAAAAAAATGATGTTCAGTTTAAACGGTTTTTAGTGTACATTATTCTTTGGACAATGACAGCCTTGGTGGAAGCGTGTTTGCCTAGAGTGAGTGAAGTTGTGGGTTCCAACCGGGCAGGTCCAACCAAGGACTTAAAAATTAGTATTTGCTGCTTCTCCGTCAATCACGCAGCATTAAAAAGTAAGAGCAAAAAGTGGATTGCTTGGAGTCAGAATAATGTGTCTGAATAGGGTGAAATGTTTTCCTGTGGACTGTTACCTTGTGAACTAGCACGTTAAAAATCTGGCTCAGTGTGTTGGTCTAGTACAAAGCAGGATTAATATTCATATAACATGAATAACATGTTCTCGTCCTGAATAATGCAATTAATTTACTGCTGGATGTTAAACAGTCATCCATCATCATCATCTTAGGACAATGATTTATACAACAAGGTATAGGGTATAGTACACTTAAACAAGATTAAGGCTGTGGACATTTATAGGGAGTTGGAGTTTGATGACAGAACCTTGATGTCTCCAAAAAATCAATCCACTTTTTGACTCAACTGGATGATTTAGTGCTTAAAATAAATGGTAAGGTACTTTATTGTTAAAACTTGAGTTGACCTCTAGATATCTGTTCTCGTGTTATTGTCGAGCCTGCGACTTTTGTCGCAAAAGTGAGACATAGCGATCCTACATTCCGTCAAGGCGTCATGTCTTCCACAAATATTCACTCTGTGGTTAAAGTTTTGAAATTTTAATAACCATCTTAAACTATCCTGCATTTCAACCAAACCTGGACAGAAGCTTGTTTATGATCATAAGATAGTATCCAGAAGTAAATTTTGTAAAAAAAAATCCTGTTTATCCGTAATTACTCATAAATGGACTTAGTTTTTCTGCCAGTTAACATTACATTCACTCTGTGGTTAAAGTTTTTCAAATTTTAATAACTTTCTTAAACTATCCTAGATTTGTACCAAACTTGGACAGAAGCTTGTTTATAAGCATAAGATCGTATCCAGAAGAAAATTTTGTAAAAAAAATCCTGTTTGTCCGTATTTTACTCATATATGGACTTAGTTTTTCTGCCAGTTATCATAACATTCACTCTGTGGTTAAAGTTTTTCAAATTTTAATAACTTTCTTAAACTATCCTGGATTTCTACCACACTTAGACAGAAGCTTGTTTGTGATCATAAGATAGTATTCAAAAGTAAATTTTGTTAAAAAAAATCCTGTTTATCCGTATTTTACTTATAAATGGACTTAGTTTTTCTGCCAGTTAGCATAACATTCACTCGGTGGTTAAGCATAACTTTCTTAAACTATCCTGGATTTGTACCAAACTTGGACAGAAGCTTGTTTATGATCAAAGATAGTATCTAGAAGGAAATTTTGTAAAATTTATTTTCCTGTTTTTCCGTATATTACTTATAAATGGACTTAGTTTTATTCCAGTTAACATTACGTACAGTCTGCAGTTAAAGTTTTAAAACATTTATTAGATTCATAAACCTTCTTGGATTTTTACCAAACTTGAACAGAACTTCTTACAATCAAAAGATAGTATCTAGAGGAAAATTTTTAATAATTTTTCCCCATTCTTGTTGAGCCTGCGACTAACAGCAAAAGTAGGCGAGACACTGGGTTCTCTGGAACCCTTACGAATTTTTTATTATAGCTGTCTTATTGACATTAACCTCTACCTTTTTTTTCTTCAGAAAGTCTCTGGTCTTTCTCTGATTCTCTAGCTAGGTGGCTTCCTCAACCAATTAAAATGATATAAATGCTAACAATCAATCATTTTTTTTTTCCTCTACAAATTTCTTTCACATTAACTATTCTTGAGAAAGAACATTTATGTGTGGACACACAAAGATGTAGCATCTGCATATTACCTATATCTGAATAATTACATCATAAGTCTGTGTTTGGTCCTGTGAATTATTAATTCAATCCTTACAGCAGAAAATATAATGTTAGAGCGAATTGAAGCAATTACAAGTAAACAATTTACAATTATTCTTTTTTAATATCCACCTGTTTACAACTTTCACAAACAAGCACTCGATCAATTTTAATCAATATGCCATTTGTAGCTAACATATCTAAAGTTACTCCTTCTGATAATTTGTTGATGCGTAGAGTTGTTTCGTCTGAGTCAAAGGTCAAATTAAGACTATCTGATTGGATAGATGGAATTGTAAAAATGGCATCTTTCGACATTCCTATAGAAACTACAATTCCATTTACCATGTGTCTTTCAAGCAGCTGAAAATGAAATTAAAATGAAATTATCAATTATCATTATGGAATATCTACCAAAAATGCAATACTGTGGACTATCAAAAAGCATTGACTGAAAAGGCAGAAAAATTGTGAGTATTTAAATGATGTTTGCTCCTCTGTTTCCAAATAATTAGCTTTCTAAAAGACCATTATAGATTGATAGTTAATAAAAAAACTATACTTAAAAAGCAGAAAAAAATTATAGGTCCATGTCCTTGTTTTTGAGATATAATCATTTGAAAGTTTGGTGGGAAATGATTCTCTCTAGACTTTTCATATATTTAACATTGGTTCCTTTTTTCTCTCAAAAACTATGAAAAAATAACAAGGATTTTATAAGATTTTCAAAAATGGCCTTTTAAAACTTTAATTTATAAAATTATAAAGAGAAAAGTAGGGATTTGCGGGCAAAATTTGTATTGGCACTACATGGATAAAACTAGAGGATTCCAAATATCTGACATTAGGTCAAAAACCAGAGTAGCGAACATCCTTAAAGTCAAGATCAGAATTCTCTGAAAATTGACTGAAATAATGTGTATCCCTAAGAAGTCTGCAAAATCTTACAACACTTTCCTGTAGGGAGATGTGTTGGTTCGAATTCTTATATAGAATGGAAAATACATGTAATGGTGTTGCATATCTGTAGGTACTCAATATATAAATTAAACAAAAATGTTAATGCAGATTTAATGTGAGTGACGTAAAATTTAATTCTTACTGTAATTTATGCCTATTTTTCATAAGAGGTATTTCTTTGTCAATTGTGTGATTTAAATAAAACGTGAAAATATTCCATCATGTCAATTTCATCTTTAAGGAAGACCAGCCAGACGTGTAAGAAAAGGGTTAAAAATAAAACCCAGCAAAAAGGTTCAGATGTAGAAATCACAGAAGCAAATACTACTGTACAGTAAAAAATCATTATTACCATTTTAATGCCTCTTTCAGATTCTAAAAAGAATTTCTTTTGATAATCACTCATTTTTTTAAATGCTTCATTTGAAGGAGCAAAAACTGTTATCTGTTCTTCCCCTGTAAACTTTTCTGTTAGTCCAGCTTTCTTTACATACTCCTTAAATATGCTAAAATAGAAAAAAAAATATGTTAATAAAAGATATACCAACCACTTTAAATCTATGCTGAGATTTTTTTTTTATTTCAAAATATCCTGTTACCAATATATCAGATTAAATACATGGAAAATTGGCACTTTTTAACACTTAAATTTGCAGCACACAAATAAGCATGAAATCTACATCTAGAATAATAATGCAGCAACATTTTATCTGAGACCAATGCATAAGTTTCACGGCTCTAATATAAAACACAACCAGGAGGTTGCAAAGGCATGTATTAAATTAGATGCCACCCTGTGAACTTACTAGGCCTCTCACCTTTTGTACTATCTGTACATAGGTAAACTATTATTGTCAGTTATTTAAGTTCTTCATGGTCCACATTAAGAAATTTCAGCATATTCAAACCATAAGAATCTAGAACTTGTCTATGACACCTTAATCTCACTGCTCCAGAGCCTAACCTTATAGTTCATGTTCCACATGAAAAAGCTCTAGAATTACAAAACCAGGAGGAACAAGACCTTTATCTATGAAAGTTTTAGAGACGTTAGTTCTTGGTCCACATTAAGAAGTTCTAGCATATTTAAACCAGGAGGAACTAGAACTTTGTCTATAACAGCTCTAACTAACCTTACCTAAGTTCCTGGTCCACATTAAGAAGCTCTAGCATATTTAAACCAGGAGGAACTAGAACTTTGTCTATGACATGAAGAACTCCATTACTGCTCTCTATATCTGGTGTTACTAAATGGGCATCATCTATTGTTAAACCCTGAAAATGAAGATTTCAAGAAACTTTTATCTCATTATGGGTCAGACATAATACTGTTATTTCAGAAATGTTGCCATGCAGTTATTGTGATTGTTCACATGAATAATGGACACATATGCAAGATCTATTACTTCCATACAAAAACTTCTCTCGAAATTTAAAATGCAAGTTTTTATTTTTGTGAAGCATATCCCATTGTAATTTTGTCAATAATAAAAGCGTCACAATAATTTCTGAGTTTACAGTAATAAAATTGAGAATGGAAATGGGGAATGTGTCAAAGAGATAACAACAACCCGACCGAAGAGCATAAAACAGCAGAAGGCCACCAATGGGTCTTCAACACAGCGAGAAAAACCGGCACCCGGAGGCGGGCTTCATCTGGCCCCTAAACAAAAATGTAATACACACATATGAAAATAAAAACAAAACATTTGCAGGCACCTGTACAACTACTGTAAATTATTGCGAGGTTTTTATTATTGCAAATTATGCAACTGGGTGATTATAGCAATATAAGAACTCGCATTCTGATATCTGATACATATAAGTGTTTGCAGATTTTCCTGAAATCGCAATAATAAATTTTGCATCTTTGTCCTCTCTTCAAAAATCGCAATAACAAATGCACGCAATAATTTCTGAATTTACAGTATTCTAATAGACTATTTTCATATTACCGACTTTTGACTTGACCAAGTACCATGATGTCCAAGGTAACCAGTCGACAAATTATATAATCCGGAGTCAAAAGTCGGTAATATGAAAATAGTCTATTAAAACCCAGGTAAATTATCTAATGTTTATCCAAAAAGTTTGCTGTTTGCCTTAATTTGTTTTTTTGTTTATTGTGTTATCATATAAACCAGGCTAGGCTGTTGGTTTTCTCATTTGAATTTTCTCACATTTTGTCTATTTGCCACTGGAGGTTAAGCAACCACAATCAGTCAATCCTATCTTGTAATTTCAAGACCTTTTACAGCTTACTATCAGGTTTGGGATTTGCTTACTGTTGACCTTTCATAAGTTGCTTACGTCAATGTTCTTTGGTCTTCATTGGTAATCACACCACCTCTCCTTATTGTACTATATAGGTGTAAATCCACATTTGGAAAAAGATGTTCACCTAGTAACTAACTTACATTTATAAATACACTGACTTTAAGTTTTGTAGGTTTCAGTTCAGTGTCTAGTAACTGGTTCCCTCTTAGTTTATCTGTAGTGAATCTGCCAAGAACAGTATGATAATCTATCATCTGGTCAACTATTCCTGGCTGTTCTCGTAATGATGCCATATAATCTGGTGGTAATGCTGGAAAACATGACATAAAACAGTTGTCAGGCAATGATGGACGGTATTTCAAGAAATCTCATAATATCTTTGTAAATATTGATAATTCCATATAAATATAGCTTACAGATTTTTATTGTGAGGTAAAATTGAATATTATTCTGAGAGATTAATTAAGTTCAGGGGTTAATGCCTTAATGTTTAAACAATATTTTATTGTGAAAATGATAACATAAACATTACAAATATGACAGTTTGATCAGAATTGGAAACTTTTACAAATTCCTCTCCTTGGTGTTTCCGTAAGATGTCCACAAACCTTGTCAGTGATTATCTTTTGACATATCTAAATGTATTTTGTCATTTTGAAAATGTGGTGTTAATGGCAGATCTTTGATAATCTGTTAGATGTATGCTGGGGTCTCATGGGGGTGTCTGATCCCGCATATTGTTTTGTCAGAATCCCGTATCCAGCTTATCATTGCAATAATAGTGCTTGTAAATTCACATGTCCTGTCCGACTTCGTTTCCTGTTTTCATGCAAAATAATTTGACTTTCACGTGTCACACATACAAAAAATCGGCCAATCCCTCGTCATGCTTAGACCCCAATGAAACCCACTATTCTAAACTTGTGGCAATAGAGAGCTTGACATATTGCATAGACACCTGGTTATTGTTGAAGACCATATATTGACCTCTAAATGTATATTTTATTGTTTTTTATCATTGGGTTGCTGTTATCATTGACATATCTGACAAATTTCCTTTTATTCTCATACACATTTCATTGTTGACACAAAATAATCAGAACAGAAAGTAGAACAGAGCTTAAAATCTTGCAATTTTTCTAAGTTTCTTGAATTAGAACTGCTCTGAAGCATTTGGGATGCAAATACAATCTGTCAGTCAGTCACAATTATTTTTTTAAAAGGAAAGCATCGTATTTAATAAATTCCAATGCATAAGTTCTATGAAAAAAATTTCATTTTTTTTCTGTCCTTAATTTTAACAGTTTTCTTAATTTATTCATAATTCAATCTATTATTCAAAAACGAATTGCATTTATTATCACAATTCCAATTGTTTTGGTTGTAAAAAAAGATTCTGGTGGGCTTTGATTACTGATTTTATACTTTATTCACAACAAAGCAATGTAAAATACTTATTTTAAATATTTCAAAATTCACAAAATCCACAATTAATTTTGCACCAAATCCATTCAAAAAATTATATCAGAGGATATTTTGATATTAGCGTCTTCAAAACAACCCTACATTTTTTTTTTGAAATAGCCCTTACATTTTACCTGTAAAATGAAAAAAAAACACTTTACCAATTTTAAGTCTTAAGCGCTTTTCTAGATTTACCTTCATCAGGAACGCTCAAAGTCAATAATTCAAAGAGCCAGTGGATGAATACTGAACCACACTAGTTAAGAGCTTTACAACCAAAGGAACTTAAAATTAATAGCCACATCCATCTAAGGTCAACTTTGCCTGAGGGTAGTTTCTTTACAATTTCTGAATTAATCTATTAATGGAGAGAAAAACTTCAAAACAATCCTACATTATTTTTTTCTAGAATAGCCTTTACCTTCAAAGGCAGCATCATTAGGCATAAATATAGATACATCTTTTTTCGTCTGTATTTTGTCTATCAATCCAGCATTTCTTGCTAATTCTACAAATATCTTTGTATCATATGTTTCTGCAATCTCCAGCATATTTTTTACTGCAATAAAAAGAAACTATCTATTTACATGTATATCTTATATTTTGATACTTATTTGTTCTCCTGGAAAAGGATCCAAGACCCTGAATGAAATTTAGACCAGAAGATGTTAAAAATTTTCAGCACTTAATGCAAGGATTAACACAAATTTTGAATGCTTAAAAGAACTCCAAACATCTTATTTCATATTTTCTAATTTCTAACTATTATATAAAGTAGTAATTTCTCAAAAATTTTGTTTAACTTTAATCATAGCTCATGGCATCCCATTCAGAGTTAAAATAGTACTGTAGGACTTTGAATTCATTTCTAAAGAGACAGAAATTCAAATTGTTCCTGTCAAAAATATTATTAATAACATTAAAAATAATGGATTATCTCCCCTGTATATTCTTAAATCTTAATAAAATAAAATGAGTTATCCCTTTACCTAGAAAAACTCATCAATATCATTTAGTTAACCAGAGAGGATTTGGTTGAGGGGATGGTACAAAAACCTTAATGATTGGAATGATTTTTAATGAGACTAAATCAAAGAAGTTCTTTTCAATAATTTCCATGTCAGCTGCAAATTGATTGTATAAAAAAATTACCTCCACCATTTCCATAAGAATTTTTCTGAAATATTGAGCAAATTTACATATAATTAATCTATTTATTAAATGTTTTTCTGAATGGGATACATTTCATTAGCAAAATTTTGTTTACCAAAGCCAATATTTTAATGTCTAGAAGGGATCAATTTTGGCCTCAAATATTTTAACATGAAAAGTTATAATTGATATATTCCTAATTCAATGCATAACTCCCCATCACACCATTCTCTCCCTCAGGTCTTTTGATATTGACGAATCAGATAAAATGTAATTTCTCTCAGTTTTAAGTAAGGGAGATAACTGATTTCAAAATTTGTGAAATACAAGGGAGATAATCCATATTTTTAAGAATCAATTTTATCAATTACTGCCCAGAGTTATTTTGTAGTGCATTTCTTAGGAACAATAAATGCAAATAAAATAAAATTTTCTACGGTATATCAATTATAGCTTAAAAAGTCTACCTGAGCTCTAACACAAAATATGCACAATTTTACAACTAGACCAAATCACTAATTTACCTGTAAATTCATGACTGAGGATCAACTTTTTTTACATGTAATTTCATCCCCTTTGTAACTTATCATTTTATGCATCAAATTTAAAAAAATAAATTTGTAAGGTGTATGAAAAAATTTGCAAGTTATACACTGTCCTCACTACCGACTATATTCGTAAACGACGAAAATTAAAGGACAATTAAAAACCAATTGTTCAGAGAACAATTGAAGGTCTTTCCACCAAAAAAAACATGCATTTTGATAAGAAAATAAAAAAATCGAGTTTAAAATGTCAAATCCAGTGTCAGATGATACCTAACTGTGCGCTGATTCCAAAAATATATGGTTTCAATACACTTCTGTTTGAAATAAGGGAGATAATTTGTTACATCCGGTCTGAAAAATATCTGGACACTGATTCCCAAAATATATGGTTCTATATACTTTTACATCAAATAAGTACAAAAAATAGCTACTTCAAGTTCATACAAGGTCTCTTCTGGTTGACTTTTTCAAGGTCATATGGCTTGCAACCTAATGCAAGAAGTCCCATGGCTCTATCATTTACAAATATAAAGTTAAAGCAAAGGTCAAAAATCTAGAACATCAAATTTACCTATGACCTTGACCTAAATTTCAAGGTCATAAATTAAGGACCTAAATAAAAAGACCCTAGGTCTGTACTACATATGGTTAATGAGTTATATCACCATACAGCTAGTTTTAAATATGAGAGGGGAGAAAACTCCCATTTTATGTCAACGTACCCGTTCAACCAAAATTTATGTGTAAGGACATGTCACATATAACAATTTAGTAAAAATATTTTGTTGATATCTTATACGGCTTCTGATAATAAGTAATAACAAGCCAAAATTTAGAACATGACCTTGACCTAATTTTTCTTTTAGTGGACCAAGGACCTCAAATCAAAACACCCTAGGTCTCTATCACTTATGGTTAATACAAGTTACAATACATTTCACTTATTTCAAATACATAAGGGGGAATAACTCTCATATGAAGTCTTCGTAAGACTTCGGTAAAAAAAAAGACGTAACAATACGAGGATATAATGAGCAATTTGGAAAAATAAATTTGTTGCTTTCTTTTACGGTTGCGAAGCAGATCTCATAACAAGAAAAACAGTGGTTGGGGAGATCACTCTTACAAAGAAAAGTGATCGGTTAAACAGATCAGTTTCAAAAGCATATAGACTGTATGATATCATATACAAAAAAATCTAAGCGACATCTTTTGAAACAAAAATACAGCGTAAGAAAAAAATTTGGCGGAAGAAAAAAAAAAAATAATCAGAACAAAACCAATAGGTCTTTCCACGGAAAAGTGGAAAGACCTAATAACTGTGTCCCAAGACCTAATACTGTGACAAAATGAAATGTAGGGATGTTTTAAAACGTCGATTGAATTCATCAGTTATTTATATGGGTCAAAAAACTATACTTTAGACTATCTGTATGGTTGTACTTGAACTAAAGGTATGTTTATGTTTGGAAATTGTCATCTTGCTATGAAAATCCAAATTGTTTTTTTTCTGTCTGCCATGTTATATATGATAAACAAAATACAAAATATGCCGAAATATGTGTACAATATTGCTAACAACTACTTAATGAACAGATTTTTTTTTTAAATTGTAAAATGAGAAAAATTATTCTAATGTACCTGAATCTGGTAATAAAACTTTATCAATAACATGGACTACTCCATTACCGGCCATTATATCCTCTGTCAGAAGCTTGGCCTCGTTGACATAATTTCCATTGTATTTACAGCGGAAAGTAAGTGATCCACTATGTAATGTATTCAATCCCCATGTCATTATCGTACTTGCTCCACAGTGGACACCTTTTACTATATGGTATTTAGCTATAGCTGCATAGAACAAAAAAAAAGAAACCTCAATAGTAGATTCTCATTTTGAAATTGTTTACAAATAAACATAAGCCAGCAAACATGTTTAATAAAGACCTGTCACATTCTGTATGTGCGAGTCAGGAGCCTATTATTCAGTGGTTGTTGTTTGTTTCTGTATATCATATTTGTTTTTTGTTTAATGTTTTGTACATAAATTAGGCTGTTAGCGTTCACTTTTGAATTGTTTTTACATTTGTCATTTCCAGACTCCTTATAGCTTGCTATGCAGTATGGGTTTTGCTCATTGTTGAAAGCTGTGCAGTGACCACAGTGAATAGTTGCTTACTTTTACATCAATCAGTCTCTGGTGGAGAGTTGTCTCATTGGCAATCATACCTAGTCATTTAAACATGTCGTTGTTATACTTTTAGACTAACTTCTCTACTAATGTCTTAAGGATGTACTTACGTGAGAATTAGGGATTAGTGTCAAATGTTCGTACTCCTTGGTTTTTTCAATCGATACAGGGTAAAATATTTTGCCCCATAACACCCATTTTTCTTTTCATGTAAGACATCAATAGCTCATAAAAGGTCATTTACTCAAATTTAAGAAGATTCTAGATTTCTTTTCTTTCGATTTGAGACCTAAATAATACCAATGCAAATATAAGGTAAAAGTCTGAGTCCCCCTTTTCCCGCCATTTTTTTTAAATCCAAATATCTCAAAAAGGAGCTCCATAACCTTTTAATATTTTCAGCTTATTTTGTTCCTTAACTCATGCTCTCCCGACTTAAAGTATCAATTTTGAATTCTTGATTTTTTTTATTTCACCTAAGAACATCCTTAAGGTTACAAGAGCGTGATATTTTGTTTACATTTTCCCCACAACATTTTTACCCAAAGATGGTAATCAAAATAAAATCTTGTGTGGCTCCTGATTTGATGATAAATACCTTCAGCTACTTTTCTCTCTGTTAAAATCTTTTCTTTGATAATTTTAGGCAATCTATTAAAAGCCGCATCGTTAGGTGCAAAGATGGTGAAATGTCTGTCTCCTTGTAACATTTTGACTAAGTTCGCTTTGTACAACAGTTGAGAAAACTTGGTAAATCTGTCATGTTTTAATAATATTTCTGCCAAGTCGCCTATAGAGTCCAATGGCTTTATCATCTGAAAATAAATGACAGATTATATTTCCATTAATAATGTCAAGTAGGCATGATACAGCCACTTTTTAGCCCCTTGAATTAAAAAAAAACCAAAGTGTATCATATGTCTATAAAACAATTTCAAGCAGATGCTTGTATGTTTATACATTATCATAACATCTGTTAAAATATGAAAACCTTGATTTTCCAGTTAGATAAAAACTGATAATTTCACATGTTAAATAAATCTGATAATTTTACTCCTTTGACAGCATACAACAATTGGTGTTGTCAAGACACTGGTGATGAAGTTGCATCAAATCGAATTGTACTAATTAGTTCCTTGTATTTCTTACTTTATTTGAAGCCCAATCTCAATGTAATAACAAGAATAACTTCAAATATCGAAAAATATTCAACTAATGTCAGCTTATGCTACACGCATTTGTAAATTAATGTGTTAATTGTTCTGTCACTCGTTGAATACTTTTCTATATTTGAATTCTTTAACTACTCAATTTATAATTGTTTGTATTAGTTAATCTTGTCATACATATTTGTTTTAGGCCCTTCTACCTTTTTGCATTTAAGGAAAAGTTGTCTCGTTTTGAGACCTTTCTATTACTTGATATATAATTTGTTAAGATAATTTAATTTTCTATATATGTTGTGTTTTGTAAAGTATTGTTTGTCTGTTGGTCTTTTTTCTTTTTTAGCCATGGCATTGTCAGTTTATTTTCGACTTATGAGTTTGAATGTCCCTTTGGTATCTTTCGCCTCTCTTTTGTCTTATACAGGTACAAGGATCTTGATGTTAAATAAGTCAAATATCTTTATGGGGCAAGCTGTAACAATGCCAATATATGTATAGAATTATATATAAATTGGTCACTTTTTGCAAATATATCACCAATAACTTTTTTAATAGAATATCAGGAACATCACAAATGGCCATGCTGCAAAATATGCTTTCTCTTCTGGTTGTGACATGTTATCTGTTTCTTGCATAAAGAGATATTCTTGTATCCCATTGCATGAAGTGTACATGATACGAAAAAGTGATATGAAAAATGCCTTTATTTGATTGGCTAATCCAGCATAATGAAACAATATTGTGATATTTCCATTGGTCAATTATTAGGATATTGAAACCTTTCAAAGGTCAAAGTGATGTAGATTTCCTCCATGGCCATGGAGATATGTGATTTCTTCAATAAGATACAAAGCACTCACACTTTTCACCTGAAAACCTTATTTTTGTCAATTTTATAACATTCTGAAACGTACAAAAAATTTCAAAATGTCTGATGTTAAAGTTTGACCCCAAACAGGACATATGACGTCATACTGGTATGTGCAATGACTATATCAACTAGTCGCTGACTTTTCTATTTAAGACAAAGAAAATGTAGACCATAAGAGAAATAGGTTTAACAACTTGTGAGAATTGGATATATAGTTATTTGATTTAAATAGTAATAATGAACTCCGCAAAGGCTGGTTTATAATTATATTGAAATTAGATAACTTGAGTTGATATCAAGTTATATTCAATTCTCACTGGTTATAAAACCTATTGATATCACTCACACTGCCATTACTGAAATCTTACAAAAATGTGCTTTTTTCTTGTAAATTTGTATACTAACCCTATCAATTACATGTATGATACCGTTAGACGCAGGCTGGTCAGGCATTATTATCCTGGCACAGTTTACTGTAACAACCTGCAAAGTTTAATAATCAGATTTATCAATTAAAAGTGACGGTATTCCTGAAGACAAAATCCATTTTCATTTCTTGTGCTGGTTATTAAATTTTATCGTACCTCCTATACATTTCTAGGAATGATGATTGGTTAAAAGCAAACACGTGGCGACCGTGTATATTTCATATTAGGTTAGTAGGCAGGGCTTATTTCAATACACGGTTGGTAGTGGTGTTACTTCCCTTTATAAAAACAACCCGGTGTTGAGGAAAAATCTGAAAGGTTTCAACAGAAGAAGAAATTGATGATGAACGACTGAAATAAATTCATAAAACACATCTAAAGCTAACAAGTTGTTATTGTTGGCATTTGTTTATGTATAGACAAATGGAAGTAGGTTCTTAGAACTAAGTTTTAAAGACTTTAAAATCACTTTGATAGGCCACTAGTCTAAATACCACATGTTAAGATAGTCGGTAAGATAAATTCGTTACACAGTGCGCTAGTGACCTAATACGATATATATGGGGTCAGTAAATTCCATATGGGGTGAGATTTTTACATTTGGTAGTGTAAGGGGACACAACTCATTATGTTGTCATATTATGATATTAAAGGGACAAAGCTCATACAAAATTGTTATACTTTGGTACTAAGGGGACCTAACTCAGTAAAAGTCATATTATGACACTAAAGGGAAATAACTCACTAGATATTGCCATATTATAAAACTCTTTTATAGTATAAAAAATTGTCATTTGTTACAGAACGTTCATTGATGTCTAACATCTTTTCTGTGTTTATTCTATTATATTTTTGGGTTGATGTCTTTTTATATGCCGTTTACGGGACTTATTATGGTATACCGTTGTCCGTCTTGTCATTCGTCCACATGTCGTACAATAACTAAAAAATCGCTTTAACCAATTTGCATGAAACTTTGGTGAATTGTTTATATCTATTGACGTGAGCTCCCTTTCTTATTTTATAAATTTAAGATTTTACGTTTCCGAGTTATGGGGTGTTATTCATTAAAAAAGGGGGATTTTCCAGTGTTTGGACAATAACTCAAAAATGCTTTAAGCAGTTTCATGAAACTTTGGTGAATGGTTTATATTTGTTGACGTGAGCTGCCTTTTGATTTTTATAAATTTTAGATTATACGTTTCCGAGTTATGGGGTTTAATTCATTAAAAAAGGGGGGATTTTCCAGTTTTCAGTCAATAACTTAAAAATGCTTTAAGCTGTTTTCATGAAACTTTGAGGAATTATTTATATCTATTGAAATGAGCTGCCTTTCGATTTATATACATTTTAGATTTTACATTTCCGAGTTATTGTTCATTAAAGAAGGGGGATTTTCCTGTTTTTGTACAAATTTTATAACTCAAAAGTGCTTTGAGCAGTTTTCATGAAACTTTGGTGACTGCTTTATTTCTATTGACATGAGCTCCCTTTAGTTCTTTTATAAATTTCTGATATGACATTTGGGAGTTATCTGAATGTTATAATTCTTTGAAAAAACGACGGGCGTATCATGCGCTCATGGCACAGCTGTTTATTAATGTTTACCAAATATTTTGATTTATTTTGATAAGAGTAGTCTGCATGTACAAGTTTTCTAATAAATCATGCTTAAATATTGTTGCAATCTGAATCGTCAGAAGGTTTTATCACTGATTAACAAACCTTTCAATTTGCTATAAAGTAAAATAAATAGTTGATAAAAACTTCCTTGCTATAAGTTCTGTGCAAGCAAAGTTACTATTTACAACATTAATGAACTCTATCATGGTAATCAATATAAATTTTATACCCCATAAGCATATTTATTAATTCTGACATCTTTGGTTCCATAATATAATGTTGGTATCTCTTGATTCTTTCTAAACTTGGAATAACTGTGACGACCTTTGACCACATGATAATGAACTAATGATGGGGCATTGAAAGTCCATGGATGTAGCCTCTCTCTGAAAGTAGATTAACATGCATACACATGAAAAAAGCATATCAATTAAAAATATTAATTTCCAAAATATGCAATATTTGGGTTAAGTGCTCACAGACATATTTAACCCCGCCACATTCTTTATGTGCCTGTCCCAAGTCAGAAGCCTGTAGTTCAGTGGTTGTCGTTGGTTCATGTCTGTCATATTTGTTTTTCGTAAATTGTTGTGTTATAAATTAGGCTGTTAGTTTTTTCTCAATTGAATTGCTTCATATTTTTCATGTTGGGGCCTTTTATAGCCGACTATAGGGTATGGGGTTTTCTATTGTTGAAGGCTGTATGGTGCCTATAATTATACTTACATCCACTATATTTGAACTTTCGTGGATTATGTCTTATTGGCAATCATACCTCATCTCCTTATTTTTATAATAAAAATTGACCACTGATAAAAATATGTTATAAAGATACTGATTTGATATTTAGCAGCAATTTAACTTGAATTAAAACTGGTTATGTGTTCCTGCTGTACATATTACCTTCCTAAACATACTGCAACTCAGATTAAGGTCAGGATTCTGAGCAAGTGTATTATCTCCACTTACTCCCCCCAAGCGGTAGTTGACAACTCTAAGTGATAATTTAAAGAAAAAGGAAAAAACTAAAGGAGATGTCTCCATTAGAAAAATAAAATGCTTCGCTGAGCGCAGCTTGATACGTCCGCAGAGGTCGAACCCTGAACAGTTGGAGCAAATTTGGACACAATATTCAAGCTTGATACTGTCTGAATTTGGATTGTGATCAAATTTTTGACATAATATAGGTTTCTGACACCAAACAAATGTGGTCAAAGATCTTTAAAATCTATTGCGCAATACTGTGCAATTGAAGATTTCTTCTTGAAACTTTTCAAAAAATTTGAAATTTGAAAAATTTTGAAGAAAATAAAATTGGAAAAAAAATCCCCCCCCAAACTTTTGAACCCCCTCCCCTTTGGAGCAATTACCCCCAAACTCAATCCCAGCCTTCCCTTTGTAGTATGGAACCTTGTAGTACAATTTTAGAGAGATCCATACACTTAAACACAAGTTATTGTCTGGAACCTAGAAAAAATGCTTGTTTTTGGCCCCTTTTTTACCCCTAATTCCTGCATGTTTGGGACAATGACCCCAAACTGCATCCCAGTCTTCCCTTTGTGATATGGAATATTGTGGTACAATTTCAGAGAGATCCATACACTTACACACAAGTTATTGTCCAGAAACTACAAAAATGCTTGTTTTTTGGCCCCTTTCTGGCCCCTTATTCCTAAACTGTTGGTACAGTAACCCCAAAATCAATCCCAACCTTCCTTTTGTGGTATTGAACCTTCTTGTAAAATTTCATAGAAGTCCATTCACTTAAACTAAAGTTATTGTCCGAAACCAAATGTGTCTTCGGAAAACGACAACTAATAGGCAGACGCAGACGACGACAACGCCGACGATGACATCATACCATTATACGAACCCAAAAAAATTTTGGCGGTTGTATAAAAATATGAAGTTTAATGCATGTCTTCACTATGGTGCAGTAAACAAAGGGAAATAACTCAATACTCTCACTGTTTGTTTTTTCTTTTTTTTATTTGCAGTGTGCTTCTTATCAGTTCTAACAGTAATTAAATGCCGTTTGTCTGTTTGGCATGAGATATTTAGGAATAAGAGCATTGATTGTCTGTATCTTTATAATAATAATAATGTGTGAGGCCATGGATCTGTAAATAAGAGTAATTTCCTAGCACAAACAAATCTGTCATCATGTCAATGTAGTACAAGTCTGGTTCAAATTTGTAATTCTTTTTATATGAAATGGAAAAAACCCAACTAAAATTATAAAATTCATTATATTTACCGATCATCATATGAAATGTTAAGAAAACCTTCATCAACGGGAATAAAAGCAGTAAAGGCTCCGTCAAACTTCAAGCTCTCTTCTAGTTCTGTATTAGTTAATAGTGCTACAAACTTTGACAGGAAAAGCTTGTCACCTGCTGTTTCCACTATGTTTGTCAAGGGTTTGGCTGAAAACATAAAAATATTATGTCATTGACTTAATCTGTGCAAGAAACAACTTCTTCTTACACTGTCTTACAAGGGTAAACCTTTTGCACTGATTGATTGATTGGTGTTTAAAGCCACTTCAAGCACAATTTGCCTTTTCGTCGCAGTCAGGTGTTTTTATTGGTGGAGAAAGATGGAATGCCTGGAGGGAACCACCTTCTTGAGCAGGAAAACTAACAGTCAAATAACATTGGAATTGAATGCACTTTTGCACCGAAACTGTGATTAATTTTAAAAGAGGTAAGGGAGCTACCATTTGATTTTTAGGGGGGGGGGGGGGAGCTAGGATGAAATTTGAAAAAAAGGCAGGACAGAAGTTTTGAGTAAAAAAAGGCAGCATGAGCAACCTGGCAAAAAAAAAGGTAGGATAAACTAATAAAAAAAGGCAGGATAAACTAATAAAAAGGCAGGACCAAATAGAGTGAAAAATAAAAAGGCAGGACAGAGATTACAACTAAAAAAAAAAGGAAGACAACATTTTTCATCCTAGCCCCCATAAAAATCAAATGGTAGCTCCCTAAGGTGATGATTATGTTTCAATGTTAAAGCTAAATGCAAGAGTGTTTTTACTTTCTCATATCGAAAATCAAGGTCACTCTCATTTACACAGTTCCTCTGATGCTTTTCATATATATTAGTGGAAAGTTTAAGAATACAAACAGTGAAAATACACCATTGAAATAAAATTATTTGATAAAAAGTTGAAAGCTTATCATCTGTTTATAGCTGTGATTCAAAATTACCAGAAACAAATGTGTTGTACTTTTGTGTTTGCTAAATATAAATAAATAAGGTTCTTTAGTTTAGAATCTTCAAGACTTTACCAAACTATGGATGTCAAACAACAATCCCTTTTGCATTGTGACATTAGACATTTTCTCTTGTGATGTTAAAATTTTACAGGAAACTCTGCAGTGGCAGTAATGACCAACAAAAAGTGATATTGGTGCATTGTCATAATTGTCCATTATCTTATTACCCCAATTGATTCCAATTTTGGAATATTGGGGAGACAACTTTTAAGTGGGACAATTTGTCTGATAATGAATAACTTAATTTTGTTATATGACCCGATTGCTTCAATGAAATAAAAAAGATTTTCTTTAAAAAATACGCATGAAATAATAAAGTGCAATGTTTTCATCTTTTACAGCACAGGGTCGATACTGCTGCTGGTGGACCAGCAATCCCCTAGGGTATCATCAGCTTAGTAGTCAGTACTTCTATATTGACACAATTTATAACAAACCTTTCTTAAAAGTCTGTTTGTAAATTATAAAGACTTTAACTAAGGTTTCAGCTCCGTCAGGCAAAGTTGACCTTAGATGGATTTGGCTATTATTTTTGGGTCCTTTATGGTCATTTTTTAGCTCTTCAACTGTTTCGGTTTTGGCTTTCAAATATTCGGCTTTAAGCTTTCCTAATAAAGGTAAATCCAGAAAAAGTTCAATTCAAATCTAATATATAGATATAAGAAGATGTGGTATGAGTGCCAATGAGACAACTCTCCATCCAAGTCAAAATTTATAAATGTAAACCATTATAGGTCAAAGTACGGTCTTCAACACGGAGCCTAGGCTCACACCGAACAGTAAGCTATAAAGGGCCCCAAAATTACTAGTGTAAAACCATTCAAACGGAAAACCAATGATCTAATCTATATAAAACGAAACGAGAAACACTTATGAACCACATCAACAAACGACAACTACTGAACATCAGATTCCTGACTTAGGACAGGTGCAAACAAATGCAGCGGGTTTAAACGTTTTAATGGTACCAAACCTTCACCCTTTTTCTGAAACAATGTATAATATGTCTATAACACTTTCATACTAAAATAGCTTCAACAACATGGTTGAACTTAGATTCTACACTAATTTTGGTTTATTCAGGATTTTTATGTAAAACATTATAAATAATAATCTATATTGTGGTAAAGCATATATATAAGATAAAGCCTACAGGAGACAAAATACAAACTACAACATATATACAACACATCTTATAACAATCAGTAAGGGTTCTCACTAAGGCGAGTCCATGAGTCCTGGACTCATCAACATCGGTCTGGACTCATCATTTTCAAAACTTGTGAGTCCAAAGATGCATCAAAATTGTAAAATGTTGTATCAGCTGAGCACATATATCATCATTTTATAACAAAA
Source organism: Mytilus coruscus (assembly GCA_017311375.1). NCBI lineage: Eukaryota > Metazoa > Mollusca > Bivalvia > Mytilida > Mytilidae > Mytilus > Mytilus coruscus. Next base: position 90,554,869 of record CM029597.1, on the reverse strand, counting down.
GTTAAAAAAATAAACTAAATTTGATGTCATTTCCTTGCTCTATTTTGTCATTGAGACTGAAATTACATCATATGTCAATAAAATTTCATCTTTTCACTGCTGGACTCACCATGGCCAAAAATGACGAGTCCCTGGACCTGCTTTCAAAAATCCTTAGTGATTAACTGATTCAGTTAATCAAGAGTCCCATGGCTTTTTAAAATAAATTGTTTGACTAAATTAAATCTTGAACATGTTGAAAGTAATTGTTTTCAAAAATTTAGTCAAACAAGTGAAACAATAGTGTTTCCATTCAAAATTAGGAGAAAAAAAAAACATTGAGTTTTCCCCAAAAATGTTCTTGTCCCTGTATGGTTGAATAAAATTGGAAAACGTTGTCTGTCCCCAGAAGTTATTTTCAGTGATTTGATAATATAAGTGCATCATTTAAATCATTCCAAAATTTATATCTCAAGTGATGCAATTATTTCAATGAAATTGTTATCAATCTGTCAGTCATTGTAATTATGCATCATTAATATCATTTTGAAAGCTTTAGATAATGCAACTTAAATACTTAGGTCACATGTTTAGCCTTGCAGCATTTAAATTTCTAAATTTATATAGATCTATGTGATTATGATAAATGTTTGTCTTTATTCATGGCTGGCATTTGAAGAAAAGTGTTTAAAT